>JAODPA010074269.1:0-63500 GCA_025585075.1 Nepenthes mirabilis
AAAAAGAAGAAAAAAAAAATACGTGTTGCGTCCTTGTGTTTTGGCTGCCATATGATGAGAGTCCGAGTTCATACTTTGGTCCCTTTAAGTACACTCGGACGGACGGAATCGAGCAACACACTGGTGATCTGATGGTTTTGCGTTAAACTTAATGAGTACAACATGATGGGAAGAAAAAAGGAGGGGAAGTACGACGCACGAGGATTTTACGTGAAAAATTCTTCCTTTAATGAAAGCGAAAAAACCACAAGACGTTGGGTCCGCAACGGTTCCACTACACTTAGAATGGGTTACAAATAATCACAATGGCAACTTAGATAGTCATAGAGATTTGCAACACGTGGGAATCTTATCCACTATTCTCTTTTCTGGTTTTATCCCTTGCACCCTTCTCTTTTTCTTTCTCTTTCTTAGACGCTGCTCACAGTATACATGCAAAATACCAACAGTTCCCTCCTTTTCTCAATCGTTTAGATGAGGTATTTATAGGGGGGATCTGCGCTTGAAATGGGGACACGTGACGTTGGCGTGTGCTGGAAAGTCGGCCATCAACTCTGCTGATTTGGCGTGTGCTGGGATGTCAGCCATCCACTCTGCTGATCTAGTGTGCTAAGTTAGGTGCGTCGTGTACATGACGTCAGTCCCGTAATGATTGAGCGTGCTCTGAGCGCCATGATTTCATGTGGAGGTAGCGTGTTGCAGGGAATGCATGCTCTTTAGTAACAGTGAGACGTCTGAGCTAGTGTGCTCGGTCACCTTGGCCCCCTTTTTTCCGTTGATTTGACGATTCAGAGATAAAGAGATAGTCCTCGTACCTAAAAAACCTTCTGGGTCTTTGTCAAATCCACGGACTCATAGAGTTAGATGTTTTCGGACGTTAATTGAAAGTTTGGCTTGTTAGAGGCCCTCGGGTTCTCAGTGTTGTACCATTGGCTTCATGTTCTTGGGATTTTATTAGAGACATGGTCCCCTGTAGTGTCCTCAGACCTCCTGGGCTAAATTGGTCTCTCGGACCATTTTAGCCATTTAGGCTTCTTGGGACGCTGATCCATGTCCTCGGGCTTCTAAGACCAACTTAACCTCTTAGGCTAAATTAGGCTCTTTGACTTCTTGGGACATGAAGGACTGTCTTTGAGTCTCTTGAGCCAAGTTAAGCCCTTGGCCAAATCAACCTCGTAAGCCTCTTGGTCTGTAGGCTTAACTTCTTAGGCCTTTCTTTCTGGGCCTTGGGTACCGGGACCCATCATTAGCCCCCCATATCAAAGGATTTGAGAACCTCAATCGTTTGCCATGTTTAGAAAGCACTCTTCTACAGTGACAGTCCGCTGGTGCCCCCTCTGGATGGCGAGCGTCCTCTCACATCCGTTCGAGGCCTTCTTATTAGTCCGAGAACCACCTGGCACCGCCGTTTGGGTTTCTACAAAGCATTAAATGCGCCATAAATTAAGATGACGCTGCCTTGGGAAGCCAAAGCCCACGACCTTTCCCCACATATGGGCGACTGACGCGTGGCGAAGGTTATGATGAGTGCGCCGTTTCACATTTTGAAGTTTCTTTAAGTCGTCTTCTTCTTTCCGTTTCTTTCTCCTTCATTTTGCGCATTCCTTACCATTTCTTCCTCCTTGCCAAATCCCTTCGTTGTTGCTTCTCTTTTGTTGTTCCCACTGAGATCCTTCTTCTGCTCTCATGGCTCATGGGGTTAGGAAAATCGCTTCCTGTCTGTCCCTTAAAGATCTCGAGGCCATTCGTGTGAAATACAGCATTCCGGATATAGTGGCGATTGTGGTTCCTGGAGCCGCTGAGAAAGCGTGCAGCTCACTTGACGGCTTTATCACTGTGTACGAAATCCATCTCAAGGGTGGGCTTCGCTTCCCAGTCCCTCTTGAGCTGTATCACATCATGATGGAGTTGGACGTCCCGTTGGCGAGACTACAGCCCAACGCCGTCAAGTACCTAGTTTCTCTCTATGTGTTCGCACGTTGTCACAAGAAAGTGCTTGAGGTGTCGATGGTGAAGGTCATGTTTTGCTTTACTCATAACCTGGATTAGATCACCATGACTCCTTATCCGGAGTTTGCCGTCATGAGCGGAGGAAACCCTAACTCCACCAAAAGGTGGAAGGATAAATTTTTCTTTATGGGCGTCCGGGAGAATTGGTCCCTCTCCCTTACCTGGGGAAACGTGGCGAGCAAGCACTGCTCGGACGCCACCAAGGAGGAGAGGGAGATTGCCAAGGCCGTCACAGACTTGGTGATGGCCAACCTTGGCAGCTTCAATGCAGGCAAGCGAAATACTTGGTTGACGCTCGAGAACTTGGCGAAGGCTAAGTGGGTGACTACGGCTGAGGACTCCAGCGCCGCTGCTCCTGCAAAGAAGAAGAAGAAGAAGAGACTGAGGAAGAAGGAGAGTTCGCTTACCATCGAAGAGCCTTCCTCGCGGCCACGGAAGAGTCATCGGACTGAAGCTTCAAAGCGTCCGGTGTCCATTGTCAAATACTCCTCATCCGATGATGATGACGCCGTGATCGCGCCTCTCGTCAGGAGATCAAGGGGTTTGGTCATCGAACCCATCGTGGAGTCTGAGGTTCCTAGACCTTCTTCTCCTGCCGAGATCATTGGTGAGGTCTCGGATTTTCTTAGTGGTCCATCCGAGGACCTTAGTACTTTGGAGGCCGCGAGGGGGGCTAAGGATAATCAGGGCGAGGAAGCAGCAAAGATCTTAACTGTTCCAGCCTTGGAAGCTGCTAAGGTTGAGGAGCCCTGTGGAGTGGAGCCAACCGTTGACGCCCCTGCTGAGGACATCGTGGAGATCTTGAGTGGAGACGAAATTGGGATTGCGACTTCAGAGCCCCCTGAAGTCGTTGAGCTTCCAGTTCCTGACGGTCTTTCACCCGAGACCGTGGTTGAGGTCCATGCGGCCCCTACAGCTGAGCCGTTGGAGCCCGAGGTTGCAAGAGAGGGTGGTCAAAGCCACGACTCTTTCGTCTCTAGGGTATTTAACTATCTTTCCATCTACCTTGTTGTTGGGCCCCAATATGAAGGCCCATAGAAACACGACCCAAATAAGAGGTCCAGAGACACTCCCACAAGTGAAAAATATCAGAAGGACCAAGTAAGAGGCTCAAGGGCCGAGAGCTCATAAAGTCTTGCGACGTCTTGGAAACTGCCCGAACGGTCAGGAACAGACGCTCGGACTTTTCCCCAGAAGGCCCCTCAAGAGCTGCTTCATCTCACGAGTCCACCAACTCACGAAAAACATTACAGCTGGACGAGGACCGCTCGTTCATGACCGGGAATGCCAGCTAAGCCACTTCGTCGGTTTCCAAAAAAGCCTGCAGTTACTGCTAGTCGCCGTCCCAACAGGGCAAGCCTAGTCAAATCAAAGCTGATATCCAGATCCTGTACACCTGACACACTCAGATGCTGCAGCGGCGCCGTCCGCATGCCACTCCCCACTCGTTAGCAGCATTAAAGGGAGTGGGTGGACCTGCTCCTCAACCGACGGATGGACGCCACGTGTCTTCTTCCCAACTGCCTGGCCTCTCCTATAAATACTCAACAAGGCCCCTTTCTTGAAGAGAGCTTTCCTAACTCTACAACCCTGATTCCCAGATTTCGGCCGGGTGCTCCCTCTCCAAAATCAACTCCCCAAAGAAGAGTAAAAAGGCTTCCAGCGAGCTTAGCTTCCTTAGGAGAAAATACATAACATGAGACAGGGAAGGGATTAACCATCACAAATGTACTTTGTAAAATCTCCAACCCATATAGTGAAACTCTTTCTAGGCCCTGAGCCTCGTGGTTTTTCCTCCCCATTCAAGATGAGGTTTTTCACGTAAAACATCCGGTCTCAATCTTCATCTTGTGTCCCACACCTCAATCACTTGTGTTGTCTGGAAACCAACGATCCGACTGGACACACCCCTCATCAACGAGCCTATCTCGGAAAGATCCGCGGAATCAGAACGCAACACTTGTTTTCCGCCGTTTATGCCTTAATGGATTTGCCTTTTTTTACAGTTCCAGGATCTGGCCGGAAATTTATAATTATGTCAAAAAAAGTATTAAAATTTTTGTTAAACTCAAATAAATGATATAGTATTCAATCAAAATTTGAGAATAAAAATAGTATTTGTTTTTTGGCCGTATAACCCACGCAAAAATGCCTTCAAAAGCGCCCTGTTCAAGAATCGAAGGTCACCGGCCCTCCTTGTTTCTTGTTGGCTAACTGCGGTACCGTGCTCGTGGTCAAGGGTACAAGAGTAAGTGGAGAGGAAGAGAATCAAAGGTCGGCGACTAGCATAAGAATACCTGCACATCCCCAGGCCGAACAGATAGCTAGGTTGGGGTGCCTAGGAAGTAACCCAATGGCGGGGATTGGTGGGAACAACACCGCGGTGGTTGAGTGGCACCAGAGACCTCCCAACCCTAAGAATCCAGTCGTCTTCTTTGACATAACCATCGGCACAATCCCAGCTGGTCGTATCAAAATGGAGCTGTTTGCTGATATTGCCCCCAAAACTGCTGAAAATTTCAGGTCCTCCACTCTCTCCTTCCCATAGATTTGATGGATTAAATATCTGCAACTTAAAATTTTTCTGTGGGGAAGGGATTATTTACTCGTGATATTTGATTCAATTTTTCTTTATTTGGTAAATTAGACCTTCACTAACCCGCTGCATGAAGGCTCAGAATTTCGGGGAAAAGGATGTATTGGATCAAAATATCACCAATCAACTTCAGTTTATTGATAAGAATTTGGTCATTTTCAAATTTTTTGGGTTTTAGACGGATGGTAATATTGGAGACGTTTTTTCCCGAAGATTGGGCTCTTTTATCCACTTCAAAATGCATGTAGTTTTTCATCTATTAGTTGCAACTTGAAAATAAGTGTTTTGGTTGGTTAGTAAACGAATCAGTTTATTTCATTATCGTGTCAGATTCATCCTGTGTTAGTGAAACCAAGAGTTATATCCGTGAAGTCCAAATTTGTGTATTATAAAAAAACCTTCAATACTGGAAGTTGTATTCATGAATTTCAGCTTCTATCAAGTGGAAAGGTTGATGGAAAGCCTTCCAGATATATGATAGATGTTGTTCCATTATGACTTAGATATTACTAGTTCAAAAAATTGTAACATCTCTCATTATAAGGGTGAGGCTGTGCACGTTCGATAGAGCCCGCAATGTGTTAGAATCAAAACCGAGTCATATAAATTTTTATATAATTTTTCTCATATCTTTAATTTTTTTTTAGAAATGTAAGTGAATTTAATTTAAATTTCAGTATTATAAAAAAAAATTAGATATCCCATTATAGAAGTTAGGGACTTCTAATATATACTTGTGCCAAAGGCCAAAAAGCGCAAAACCTTCTATATTAAAAAATAAATTTAAGAAATCTTCTTCTATATCTAATTATTTTCTTGTGTTTCTACATTTTCAACTGGTGACTTACTTACATTTAATATACTCAACACTGGTGGATTTTTTGCAGTTGCATCCCGGAATTGACCTTGGATATTAAATGTACTGGGGGGTTAACTTGGCTGACATCTAATTCCTAATGGGAATGGATGCTCTGTATAGTTTTCTAGCTATAAAATTAAGATTAAGCACACAATGATGATCAAAAACTATACTAAAGCTCTCATGACGTGCATATTAGATATTAAAGACATATCTGACAAGGATTGTCTATTTTATTTCATAGATAACCTGTAGTTGTGGGTTCAAATAGAGGTTTTAAACAGTGGGTGCAAAATTTAACATTCACCCAAAATATAGTTAAAATCCTTGTAGATTGCCATTGTGAGGTGCAACCTTAATCAAAGGATGGCAGTAATCCATCAAAGAAACTTGCACAGAATGCATCCAATATCAATAAGTTAGAAAGCATAGCTAAGAGCGGGGGAAATAACTTTCAAAAAATTCATTGTTAGTGAACTCCCAAACCCCTAAGGGAACATCAGTACGATGGTGAGTAATAAGACATCTCTTGATGGGTGTTTTCTATGTGACAGGCCACATAAGGTGTCACAATGCTTACACAAAGGAACTTTTCATGCGCTATAGGAGAGAAGTGTTCAGTTGGAATCAGAAGATCACAATAATGATGGGAAGCAAGCTCGCATGGGTGCAATCCACCTCTTGTATGGTCTAGAGAAGCATGCAAAAATATCCACAAAGTCCATAGACCTAATGTACGTGGAAATTCACGTGAATAGAAAGAGTTCTTGTGTCATGGCTGACACGGTCACCACTCACAACTTCATGGCTATGATTGAAGCAAATCGATTGGGTATGAGACTAAAATGAGATGGCGGCAGTATGAAAGCCATGAACTCAAAGGCAAAGCCCACCCTTAGTGTTGTCAAGTCTATGTCAATGTGACTTGAATAGTGGAACGGAAAGCTAAACTTCATGGTAGCATCTATGGATGACTTTGACTTGATTTTGGAGATAAACTTCTTTAGGGCTACTAATGGAGTGCCTATGCTCCACTTAAACTTGATTCTCCTCATGGGTGAGAGTCCGTGTCTAGTGAGCACTCCAAAAGACGGAATGAATTCAACTGGAAAGGCAATGACAAGGTGTTATCTGCACTCTGTCTTAAAAAGGGCCTGAAGAAACGCAAGCCTTCCTTATGACATTATCAGTGTACAAAGACATCGGGGTTGGGTCTTTTCCACCTAAAGTCGGCCTACTCTTAGAAGAATTTGAGAAGTCCATGCCAATAGAGTTGCTCAAGGTTCTTCGACCTCAGAAAATGGTGGATTATTAGATTGAACTGACACCAAGTGTAAGGCCACTTGCTCAATGACTATACAAGATGGCACCTCCAAAGCTAGCAGAGTTTTAAATAAATTAGATGGGTTGATTAGCTTAGGATTCATCTGACATTCAAAAGTACCTTATGAAGTCCTTGTTCTATTTCAAAAGAAGCAAGATGGGAGTCTAGATTGACCACATGGTTCTAAATAATGTGACCAGAAAGAATCACTATCTGATTCTCTTGATTACTAACTTGTTTGATTAGTTAAGCCACGTGAAATACTTCATAATGCTCGACCTAAGGTTAGGCTATCACTAAGTTAGAATTGCGAAGAAAGACAAGCCAAAAAAACGCATGTGTTATAAGATATGGAGCTTTCAAATGGCTTGTAATGCCCTTCGGTTTGATCAATGCCCTAGCAACATTTTGCACATTGATGCATCATGTATTCCCTAAATAGTTGGACAAATTTATGGTGATCTACCTAGACGATATTGTGATATATAGTTCAAACCTAGAAGATCACTTGAAGTATCTGAGAGTAGTGTTCCAGAAGTTAAAGAGGAATCATCTCTATGTTAAGTGTGAGAAGTTCTCGTATGCTCAATATAAGATTGGTTTCCTGGGATACTTTGTGGGGCAAGGATAGATCCAAAAAATGTGTAAGCTATCTCAAATTATCAAATTCTAATAAATGTAAGCAAGCTGTGCTCATTATTTGGTCTTGCTAATTACCGTTGATACTTGATAGAAAGGTATTCAAAGAAAGTAGTGCCTTTAACTTATTTATTCAAGAAAGATAGGAAATGGAATTGGTTGGAGGTATGTCAAGAAGCATTCGAAGAGCTGAAGAGTATGGAAATGAAAGAGCCTGTGTTAGCCCTCCCAGATGTACCCAGTATTTTGAGATGTAGACCAACATGTCAGATTTTGCCATCGGAGGAGTCTTATTTCAAGAAGGCCATCCAGTAGCATATAATAGTAGGAAGCTAAATGAGGTCAAAGGATGTTATGAGCCTAAGAGAGAACTACTAGCGATCTTGCATTGTCTGAGGTCTTTGGGACATTATTTGCTTAGCTCCAAGTTCATGGTTAGAACCAACAACACTGTTGCCAAGCATATTCTAATGCAATCGACATTAACTTCAAAGCAAGCTTGATGCCAGGAGTTCTTAGCAAAGTTCGACTTGGAGCTAAAACATAAAATCGGACGTTGCACCCAGACCCTGGTACCCTTAGTAGAAGGCTGGACCTTGCTATAATATTCTAGATCCCGTTTATATTGTTTTAATATTTATTATGATTTTGGGTATTTCGGACGTGGTAAAAATAAATTAAAATATTATGAAATTTTTAAGGAATGATCAGAAGTGTAGAGTGGCGCCCGAGGTGCGCCTATGTTATCGTCTAAGTACCGATCGGATTTTAGAATAAAAGAAAAGGGGCTTGTCGTGGAAGGACGGCGGCCGGATGGGTGGAAGCGGCGACGACGGTGGTCGAGGGTGAGGCTGCGGTGGTCGTGGGTTGAGGCGGCGGCGGCTCAGTGCGGCGGTCGATGCAGGCAGCGCGTGAGGAGAGAAGTCACGCGAGGAGAGAGGGAGAGAGACGGTAGTGCAACGACGTCGGTGTTGGCTGGGTGAGGCCGGCGACGGCCACGTGAGGCGGTGCGGTGGTGGTGCGACGGCGGCGGCGTGCGGCAATGTCTCGCGCGCAGAGGAGAGAGGAAGGGCAGCGCATAGGCGCGCGTGAGGCAGGAGAGAGAGGGGCACAAATCGGGTATTTCGGGACGTCATTTCTTCAAATCTGTAGAGTATAAAGTTAAAGCAATTATCCTCTAGCCCTATTCTTGGTCTGATTCAATTTTTAATGTATTTTGACTACTGTTGAAGATTTTACTAACATGGGTACATTTTTATACACACCCAATTTATTAATTATGTACATGCATGTATGTTTTATCGGTTGTGCGGTAGTTTTACATTGGTATTTATAATTTGAAGGGTTTTTAGATACCCGGACGGTATATATGTATATTTGTATATCCATATATTGTGGAACCATGAACCAGGCCGTGCATTGGTCTACATGCATGTTGCCGGGGGCGGGGTCACTACGGGACCATGGCGGTCCGAGACCTGATGGGTCGTTTTATGTGATTCGAGGTATGAGATATTGGTACCGTTCTTGACGGGGAGGCTTAGTCTTGACGGGGATGTATATGATATGGCCACTTCCGCCGCAAGGAAGGTTGAGACGTTTAGTAATTAACCTACCTCACTGTGTATTTAAATGAGAACTATCATAAGGAATTGACAGAATAATATATTCGAATGTCCTAATATATAATTAAAATTTGAGGTTGTATCTAAAGCTGCGGGTGATAAAATATAGTGAGTAAGTTCCTAATTTATGGGAGACAGAGTACTTGGATGACCTTGAGCTACTGGCCTAAATCGTAGCCGATATAGCCGTGGTTACCGGAAGAGGGTAACCCTTCCTCAAGTTGGTATTATTTATCTTTGATTTTTCGATTTCGTGCATGCTTTTTATATCTGCATGTATTGCATAGATTACGAATTAAGATACGTGATTTGGCCCACGAATGATTTGATAGGAATGACTCGTACGTATTAATGTGTTAAGCCTCGGAACATGTTTTATATTTATATGTTTTGGTTCTGGTATTTCCTTGATTTCAGCATATGATATATGAGATTTAGATCCGGATGATGGTATGTGTCCTACTTGGATGTGGTGATGGTCGTGATTATGTAATATGACCTCGGATCATATGATATGATATTTTCTATGAGATTTGATTGGATCGTATTTATTATGATTATGACCCGAAGGGACCGTTTGATACGGACAATGATTTAGTACGAGACATCTTCTCGGATTATACATAAGAAGTCATGTTTAATGCAAAAATTAGAGTAATGTATATCGATAATAAACTGATATTGGATAAACCAACATCCATTTGTTTAATTACTGACCATAGTTCGAATAATATAAATATTATAAGCTACTGATCGGAAACTAAATACATCATCAATTAACCAACATTTCTAATCCTAATCTCTGCGGATATCTCTTTCTTTAATCCTATTTATCTTGTAAGTACCCGAGTTGCTAATCTAAAGGTGGTTAGCGAAAAACAATTCACGACTGAGCCGAAAGTTGAGTAAGGCATATAAATTCATAATTAAACATACAATTTACATAAAAACATGCCGAAAGGACAGCAAATCAAATTTAGATGTAATGACATAGATTTCCATAAAAATTATGCACAATTTCCAAATTTCCTTTTTTGGTTCTAAATCAAACGTGCTATATAAAATCATGTAATTCTTGTGGACCATGGGCCAAGAAGGCCTTACCGACTAAGGAGCTGATAATCAAAGCTAGGGTTATATTTGTTTCTACATAACCAAAGGCCTTAAACTATTATTCAATACTCGTAGGTGGGCCGTTATACATATCACCCTATAGATCAAGTTGAACGCTACTTTTACTTGCAGATGATAGGTTTGAACCTCGATCACCTCTTTAATATACTAAATCATGCCGTAATATACCACCATTGAACTTATTACAATGGTTTGATACGTAAACAAATGAAAACTCTACTCAATTTCACATAATTCTTGTATTTTCTCAATTTGTAGAAAAATATTTTTAATCATTTAACAAATTGTAGAGCTTTCCTTCATATTACTTATCATACAATACTTTAAATTTTGCAGAAACTTGAACATGCTTACATCTAAAACATGTAATGTCATATTATCAGATTTTTTAACAAAATTGCAGAAAAATCAGTAAGAATGTGAAATTTCAACACTTCATTCAAATAACATGCATGCAAGGACAATTTATGAAATTCCAAAATATGCAAAACATGGGTTTATATACCTTCCTCACCCACCGCCTGTGGTCACCTGTTCCCTGCACAAGAAGCATGAAGCAGCTAGGAGAGTACCTTAAAGTTGTTGGTGCACATAACTAGAAGTTATGTCAGTTTGTTTTTTGTTTTGGGGGGGGGGGGGGGGGCGATCAACTCATGTTCTCTAAAAGGAAAATCTTATGTGACCTTACTAACTTAAGAAGCTGATGGGAAACTTGATTTTGGTATTGAAGGAGAAGGGAACCACTGGATATCTCCCTCGATGTCCTCACCTCCTTGCATTCTCTAGTGAATAGGGCAGTGCCGAAAATTCCTTAGGTAATTTTTGGTCTGGATCTTCCTAAAACTTTAATTGTTAGAGTTTTCCAGCGAGTCAAGGTCCTATATTTTTGGAGATTGTATTTTGTTTTTACTTTAGTTTTGTGAAAACTAGTGAGAGAAAGGGCAACATCAAGCCTAGAATATTGATGTGGATGTCATAGAGGCTAGAATTTTTTGTAATTAGCCAAAGTTTGTTTGAATGGTATAGTTCATATCAACTTTATGTTTTTGTTTTATGTAGGTTGTGAAGATTTGATTCTTAAAATGTTGTTAAAATTGAGTTTTTACATTTTACCAAGATCCGTTATATTCAAGAACTAATATGAAATTTGTTTCAAATTCGCTAATTCTCAGATTTCTGATTCATTATTTGTATATCTGGAATTCTTTTCTATAGAGCTGATTTTTTAATTTTTTGTGCCAGAAATTTTAATTCAAGATTTCATTTATGTTATATAAGAAATTTTTGGGTCATCTGGATGGTTTCAGCATACTGCTTGCATCTCACTGCTGTCTCCAGCAGCAGCCCAGCCTTGGGCAACTTTTGTAAGATTTCAGTTATGATATATAAGATTTCAGTACGTCTTTGTGCTGTTTTAAGTATATCCCCCTTTCTGTGCTGCATTCATATGTTGAAGTACCTATTTCCCATTTGGGAAAAAAAATGTTTCCCTGTTGTTTGATCCTTGATTAGTAATCTTTTGCAAGCCATACTGTTACTAGTTTGATATTTTTACTTTCATTTTTCAGGCAGTTCTGCACAGGAGAATACAGGTACTTTCAGGTTCCAACTTTGCACTGCTATTATGTTGATAAATCATGTATTACTGAATAATATATTGGAACTTCTTCAAGCATAATTCACTGATTTATCTCATTGCTGTCATAGGCCTGCTAGTGGTTTGTATGTTTTCAAGTTTAGCAGTTAGTTGGCTTTTTTCTTTTTTCCCTGAAAGACTTTTAAGTTATTGAACCGTAATTAGGTCTATTCGAAAGATTTCAGAGGCATATATTTGAGTTGACAGGAAAAACGGATTACCTGTTGGTTACAAGGGATGCCAGTTCCACAGAGTTATCAAGGATTTCATGATTCAGGCTGGTGATTTTGTGAAGGTTTGTCCCCTAGAAAACTGGAGCATATTATTTGTAATTCAGTATGAGTTCATCATCTAGTTACAGTTCCTGCAAAGTAATTACTTGGTTAACAATGATAGGTGTGTGTTTGTTTAGGGCCTGAGTGTTTGGTTCTTGCTACCTTAGTGTACTGACTACAAACATATAACATCCTACTGTTAATGATGGCATTGTTAGAAGTCAGGATGTATTGTTTCCATGATAGTTACCTTATTTATTTCACTACATAAATTTAGATATTTTTGAAGTTTTTTGTTTTGATTCATCTTTGTTGGTATATAGCTGGCAATTCAGTTTCAAATATTTAAATTGTAATTTGATGCATGGTTCAGGTGAAATTTTTTGCCTCTTTCTCAAGCTATTTAAAGGATGTGATAGCCAATTTGGGGTTCTTATTTCCTTAGGCTCTTTAAGGTTGGCCAGTGCTAATTGAACCTTTTCTGTCCATGTAGTTGCCATGTTTTGACTAAGCAAGTACTGAATTGTCCATTGTATGCCTTAGATGCAGATTGTCTTGAAATTCTTTTTGTAGATGAAGATTTTCTTGAAATTCTTTTCTTTTACACTATACAACTTCAGAGAAGAGATCTTAAGGTTTGCCTATGGAAAAAATAGATCTTAGCGGTCTTTGACGCAAATCCTCCTAATATTTGCTGCTTGTGCTTTCAATATTGTACATGGTAATTTCAGGTGGCTTTTCTATGTTATGTGCCTATCTTCTTGAAAGAAGAATTCGATTTGTCTTTCATTTGGGCCACCTTGCCTAAGCCCTTTTGCTCATTTGAAAAAACTGACTCACCATTGATGGAGATGGAGTAAGAGGTAGTTGTGATGCACTGCTCAACCCATTGGATCCTCATAGTTACAAATCCTATCAGTTATAGTGCAGCAAGGATAAAGTTGCATTTGATGAGTCATAGGCTTTCTATCAATCATCCTTAAGAGAACATCTAGGGAGACCCTTGTTAGTGTGATTTCCATGCAGGAGTTATTGTGCATGTAAGATGCTTCCAATTTGTCTGCTGGCAACAAAGCTATTTGACTTTTATCATTATCAACCAAATGGTATAACACAAGTCAGACTATGAAGTTCACTTTATAGACCACATTACAGTGTGAAATGAGATGAAAGTCAACAACTTTTGATGGCTAGTGTTGTATTAAATCATTTAATGTCTTTCATAGATTGAAGAATTCTTGCATGGCTTTAACAAGTAGGGGGCCAAAAATCTCCCAAAAGCTCTCGAGGAAACCAGCTATAAATCCAACTGGGCCCAGTGCTTGATGGTCATTAATAACAGAGAGGCTTGATTGGATTTTTTCCTGAATGATTGGAACTATAAGATTGCTTTTGAGATATTCCAGGACAAAGTGAGATATGTGTTTTTGAATGGATTAGTTGTCCAACTGAGCAGGGAAAGTGGAAGCACCCAATGCTGATAGTTGTGGACAATGTCATATTTGATTTTAATTATGCTGTGAGCGGCGAGTGCATTAGATTTGATCAAGGACATGATTTGCTTTCTGTTCTGACTTTATGAAAGAAAGACTTGGTGCAAAGATCACCCTCCCACGATCCAATGTACCTTTGCCTTTTGCTTGAGAAATGATTCCTCATGAGCAAAGCACTGGATATTATTGAGCCTCTCTTATTTGTCTCCTTCTTGGATCAAGGGATTCAGTGCTTGATTTTGGACCGCCAACTGTATTACTTCGAGATTAGATTTGTCTTTGCTTACAGCAAAGGTAATATTTTGGTTGTTAAGTCCTTGTTAAAGGCAATCTTCGTAGCTTTCGACTTAAAGCTAGTTTGTACATAGGAACTCCATTGACAGTACCCTAACACATCAGCAGCCAGTACGCAAAATCTAGGATGATTGACAAGAAACTGCTTGAATTTGTACATTCCCTTGTGGACAGTTAAATGCTTCTTCCTAGATGACAGAAGGCTTGTGGTCCGAGATATCTGAGGGAGGGGAAGAGGATGGTAGTTTCTCGTTATGGTAAGCCAAAGCCCATGACAAGCACACTATCCAGATTTCTGAACACACATGCATTTCCTTCTCAACAATTACTGTAAGTGAAAAAGCATCCATCATATCAATCAGATCACAAGAAGTCAAACATTGAGAGAGGATCTCTGACGAGTAGACATTTCCACCTAAAACTTTGTTGGGGGCAACACAACATTAAAATCACCCGTTTGACATGACAACCAGGCATTGTGATGGCATGAGGAACAACTTCAGGGTCATTCCATCTGTTGCAACTTGCAACATTCGAACCATACACAAAGAAAAATTGAAAGTTGATCTGTCACCAGATTAATGATCTGGCAATGTATGATCTGGTCTTCCTTGCCAATTCAAGTAACATCCATGATAGTGGGATGCCCACCCACACAAATTTGTCCCACTTAGGTAGGCCTATAATTTATTTCCCATCTGCAGTCATGCTTTTGATTCGTGGAGTTCTTACAGGCATTTGTTCAACTAGGCTACATATGAATAGCTCCTGAGAGGCTAGGAAGTTCTTGACTTGGTTTTGAGAGGTTCACTGAGACCTCTTACATTCCAACAAGCAGCATTGTTCATTTGGTGCCTGTTAAGAGGGTTTTAGATCTTTTAGACCCCTTTTTGGTTTTACTGCTAGTGCCACAATCAGGTTCCTGGTTGTGCTATTCATCAGTCCCCTCTGAATCCATAGTATTTCTGCCTCTAGCATTAGCCAGAATCGAAGTAATTGAAGTAGCTGGCAATACAGGACCAGGAGTAAACAAACCGGCAGGGTCATGAGCTTTTGCCTGGGGTTTCCTTCTGATGAGAATTCTGGTTGATGACTTCCAAATTCTGGCTCCCATCAACGGGAGGAGGATTCTCTATTTCATTGAGTACACAATCTCCAACTCCTTATTAAAATAGGAATCCAAAGCTACCAGGCCTTGGCAATAGTCCTTTCTATTGATCTTTCTGTCTCTATATATATTTAATTTCTAGTCTCCTTCTCACCTCATTGTGGATGGTGGATAAATAAACTGTTCCTTAGAGCATTTAAACATTAACATCTTTTCTTTTGTAGGGAGATGGTAGTGGATGCGTTTCCATTTATGGGACTAAATTTGAGGATGAAAATTTCATTGCACAACATACTGGTCCTGGGTTGTTGTCCATGGTATGTATCTCCTATTTGTATTTAGTGTTTGGTATGTCTGTTGCATGTTATGTTATTGTTGCTTCTCCTACTGAATAGATCTAAGCTATATTCAATCCAGACTCTGGATAACTTGTGTTCTTTTAATATGTTCTTCTCTGTGCTGTGTAGCAAGAAGATCCAATTTAATGTTTAGGATAAATGCGGTGATTGTTTTACTGGTTTTTATGTTGTTATTTTTTGTGTTGACTTCACGTAAGTTTGTAAGTTAATAAGGTGTCTTCAGTTTCAATAGCTTTGCATATTAGTTAATTTGCCTAGGTTTTCACCAGAATACATGGCAATTCAGTGTCGTTACCTAGCACCTGTGCAAACTTCTAATTGAATTATCAAAAGTCGAGTTCAAGTTGTTTAACAACAATAATCATATGTCAGTTGATTGATCCGTTACTAAAGGCTATTAGTAAACTCTCATTGTTTATATGGTCACATTTCTGACATAAATCAATGCTTTTTCAGTGAAAAATGTGTAAATAGAAAAGTAGAAAAGGAAAAGAAAACTAATAAATCCAAAACAGAAAACTAGTTTCCTAGATGAACAAGCCCTTATATGTTGCATAACATCTATTAGGACTAGGAACTGTAATACAACCACAATAATGCCATAACCCACCCATAACATAACACGGTGGATTGTATACTGCATTAAGAGTTTAAAGTATTATGTTTTTCTTTGGTTAAATGAATCACCCATTTATGTTGGTCAATGTTCATCCACAACTCTGTGTTTCGATTCCTCTAATAACTCCTTGATAGCAACTTGCCCTTAAACTGTTAGTGCAAGAGGTGCCTCATCAAGTTCGTTCTCTGAAGCTTCTAACTCTGAATCCACCTGCATTTTCACTTGATTGGTTCGTCTTGGTAATTACTAAAACACAACTGCTTGCCTCTTAACATTTAAAATGGGTTGTGTACTTTTAATGAGTACAAGTGACTTACTAATACTGAAAACAGAATTGCCAGACTTGTCAAGGCTTTGTAACTTATTTGACATCCTTGGATTCACTTTTTCTCATCATCCTTATACTTTGCCACTTCTTCTTTTTGGGATGTATATTGGACAAAAAATGTGATAGAAAAACAGAAGCCTTTGGACTATCTGTTGACTATCTTCCTTTTGTTGTCGATTTGAGATATAATAGATCCATTTGGACACCGTGCTGTTTTTCCTACTGTTGATATTCGATGAAGCCAACTCCCCATCTTTTCGATGGGAGGTGGGGACATATTGAAGGACTTGGGATAGAAGAACAATTATAGTCTTGAAAAAAGTATTTGCTTTATTCTTGATGAAAATGACTGTTACGGAATGGTGCAGTTGGATTGTCCTAGGGCTTTTTGGTGGAATGTAGAACAATTCAAAAATGCCGTTACGGAATGACATTGATAAAATGAGCCCTAGCTTCTATAAATGGCTTGGCACCTGCATTCACATGTCACAATCTCACCTCTTCTATAGAATTCAAGGCATAGATGTGTAGAGTATATGCTGACACGCCATTCTTGTGGAGAGATGGATGCACTTGTATTTAAGACTCTTTAGCATTGATATCATGGAATAGGATGCTGCTGCTATTGTTTAAGATTCAAACTTTAAATCATCAGTTGACTTAACAGTTAAAGTTGATCTTCCATTATTTTTTCAAGCTGCTTCATCATAAGCTTTGACTTGATGTTGATTGCAAGCCTCCATGTACTAGGAGACAACCAACCTTCTTTCACATATGTATCATGAGATGAAAAGGGGCAATTCTAAGGCTTTGATTGGAGGCCATCTTCTATACATACTATGACAACTCAACCAACTCAACATGATTCTGGCTCTTCCTCAAGATCCAAGCCTTCTTTAATATTATGTTGGGTGCAAAATTAGTGATCTTGTTCTTTATGCCACCTTTTTGAAATGGGATTGGATAGACCCGCTCTCAACTCTATAGATGTTGAAGGAAGAAGGAAGGTTCAAAGCTTTCTAAGTCCATGAATTGGTATTGGCTATGTTTTTACTGTCCTATAGTTAGTAGCTTTAATTACTCTTGCTAAGTAGTTTAGGGTTGACAGCAGTTCGGATGTAAGTTCTCATAGCGGAAGATTTGAAACCAAGGTTGAATAGAGTAAAAGTAGTTTTTGACTCTCAGTCTTCTACAGTGAAAGAACCTTTGGTTAATTCAATCATTTCAGCTTGTTTGAGGAAATTGTCCTGTGTTAGTGGAGTTCAGGGGATACATAACGAGATTCTCACTAGGTTTGGGCTATGACAGAAAAAGGGCATTTCTGTCAAGGAATTGATTCTATGTCTTTCTTTCATGGGAGACTTGGTTAAAGCTAGCAATGAATAAAAATAAGCTCAGCTCCTCTTAACGATTATGAACAATTTTTTTTAATCGAACAAAAAGAAAACCTGGCCTAGATTTCTGCTGGTATAGAAGATGGTGTTCTTGACTTTTGCTTAGTGCTAGGAACAAAAAAAAAAAAGAAGATCTTAGGGCTAGGCCCCTTAGGCCAACGAAGGTATCATACTTCACTTTTGGAACTAGAGAAATATCCCTCACCAAGGTGAGCACTAAACATCCCACTTACTAGTTAAAAGGTTGATTAAAATTCCTTGTTCACTTGATTCTCTAAAATAAAGGGTGAGAGTCGCCATAGGTCTTATGGAGAAAGAAGTTGACCTAGTTAAGGAAATGGGATGAATATTCTTCACTTGGAACGAAAATTTGTGCTTTCATCTATTGCTTGTATTATAATATTTGCTAGCTAAGATTATCAAACTTATGAGATAGTTAAGTTTTTACGAAACCTATATGTAGGCTTTTTCTTTAGCCATATCCTTTACTAATCGACGAGGTTAATTCCACTTATGCTTCTGCTCTACTCATGTCAAGCCTGATTGTTTGGTTCTGCCATTATCAAATAATTTTGATTTCTCCATACGCCCCTTTAGTGTTAGATACATTCTTCTTCTGTGTCCCATCTCTTTTGTGCATTATCTACTCTTAAGCATATATGTATACGTAATTATTTACAATATAGTATAAAGATGACAATATCCTTACAAAAGCATATACTAGCATATACTCTAAGCATATTCTATAACTATATACTAACAAAACACATTCAAATACTTCCCCTCAAGTTGGAATATAAATGTTAATCATGCCTAATTTGTTATGAAAATACGTAACTCTAATAACAATTAAAAATGCCTATTAGTTAATATCCTATCCTCACATGATAAATGTGAACTGATCCCTATTGGAGCTTTTGATAAACAAAATTATGATCTACCTCTGTATGTTTTGTGCTTTCGTGAAATATTGGATTTGATACAATATAAATAGCTGTTTGATTATTGTATCACAAATGAGAGGGCTTAAAATTCTTATAACTAAGAAAATTAAGTAATAATTGAAGATACATCAGTTTCCATTATTATGGATAGTAGTATTTGTAGATGAAAAAACTAACTCTATATGGTCTGGCTCAAGATTTGCTCTAAGAGAGGAACGGAACACCCGACGTAGACCACATACATGAGTCCAGTGGACACGAAGGTGCATGTCTTGGAGGTGCATGAGAGGAGATATGACCCCATGAACAGTTCCATAAACAAGAATATCATTGTTAAGAGAGGTACTAGATGATGGATTTGATTAAGGGATAGAAGTTTTAAGACTCGTTATATGTGATATCAGGGGACACTAAAAAATATGAACTCATGAGAGAAACATCAATACCCTTATGAGTACGTGTATACCAAAGAAAATACACCCTAGGGATTTTTATCAAGCTTAGTCATTTGTGGTGGATATCACAAGCATAATGTACACATCCAAAAATTTTTGTGGGAAGATGTAATGGCTTTTCGAAATTAAAACATTATAAGAAATCTCTCATATAAGGACAAATAAGGACATTTGATTAGTAAGATTACAAGTTGTCAATACTGTCTCACTCCAAAATATTTTCGGAAATCTAATTTGGAATATAAGGCTACTAGCAATTTCTATCAAATGTCTATTCTTCCACTCAACCACTCCATTTTGTTGGGGGTTAACAGGACAATATGATTCATGAAGAATTCCATGCATTGTCACTTTGCAGATTTCAGGCACAGGTAGAAAACTTAGTCCTAATTTCAACACAAAATGTGAAAAAATTAATATATAATTCAAGATGATTTTTCATTATGTATAACTAGGTGACTTGTTACAAAATAACGAAGTTCCAACTAAGACAAATCAGGATAAGGTCTTAGACATTTGAATGAACTAATTCAAAAGGAGCAAATCTGCGTGTATTAATTCAAAGGTAGTGTCGCCTATGATATTGTTTAATAAACTGATACGATTAGTAAAACTAAACCGTAATAGAATAGAGATTTGGACATGGATTTTTCAGCCTAGGGAGAAAAAGATAACCCAAGCATTAGAACAAATTGAGGAATTGGTTCTTCCTATAAGTAGGGATCTTTTGACACACAACGACTATAATAATAATCCTCTGTCTTAAATCCTAAAATTCACAATGAGTAGATAAAAATATTGCATAACAATAATGTTTTTGAGAGAATCAACTGACAGATGACAAATTAATGGAAATTTCAGAAAGCAAATCAAATTGTCAGGGTTAAACAAACAAAACCAATTCCTTCAACTATTGCAGAGAAGTCGTCAGCCAATGTTAACATGGGTGCATGACAACATACCTTAAAATTAGATAAGATACTTACAAATCCAATCATGTTATTCAAAGCACCTAAATCAATTGACCAATCTCTACTAGACATCAAGAGACAGACAGTCGGATTAAACATTTGAACAAGAGTAGATGTGGACAAAGAGACCTAATGAGCAAAGAAGCGTGAATATTCCTCCTTGGATATGATAATAGACAGCTTATGGATTGAAGCAGGTTTGCCATGTAGTTTCCAACACTTTTTTCGAATATACCCAATTTCAACATAATGATAGTTTCCTCCATTACTGCTTCAATGACAAGAGTAGCCATAAAAATAATTACCACGATAATTATAATAGATGAATAAACAAACTAACCTGATTAAGCGAAATTGCCTTAAAATAGTTGCAGCCAAAGATGGCCTTGGTGTAGCCTTTCCTATCAGATGATTCTCATTCTAGGCCAAGAACATCATGAAATCCCACATAAAGATGAGGGACCTCAATGCAATGAGAATCGACATGAAAGATGGCTATCACAAGCTAGAATTGACCTAAGCATAGTCTTCCACACACAAAAATTGAACAAAATCATCAATCAGCAAAGAACAGAGGCTTCCACACATGCTACTAGGTCAACTAGACCAAAAGAAGTCACAATAAATACGATAGTTCTGCTTCAATTTGTTATTGGAAAGGCACTATCTGGAAACAACGATCTCCAACCACACTAGAAATCAGGCTAAAACCCCCAAATTTGGTAAATCAAGCAACAAAGAGCTGGATCTAGGGTTTGAACAAAATCCCAGATCGACAAAATCAAGGCGAACTTAACTTCAATAAATAAAATCGACATGGGGCAGCTCATAAGCTATTAAAGCTTTAGGGTTTTGAATTATTCACATATATCTACATGCTTATTTATAATATAGTACAAAAACTACAATTCCAATACAAAACCATATGCTAGCATATACCTAATCTCTATGGGCATATCTTAGCAGAGCATATTCTAACATTATATTACATAATTACCTATTAACAAACAATTCTTAGTTGAATCTGCTTTAGTTTCTCTCCCTAGTGGAGTTCGGAGTTCTTCAATTTGGTGCTCTTTAAATTGATAACATCACTATAGATTGAAAAAGAAACTATACCCATTCCCTTTCCTAGGTTTAGGGAATTGAAAAATCTCTTGGAAAATAGCCCCTCAGATTACACTCATAATTATTACCTCGAAGCATGAGCTTTCTTCCAATCTCATTCACACTTGAGAGTTATTGGAAATTTATTTTGTGCTTAGTTTTCTTTGTCCATTTGCTTGATAGAAACCTGGCAAAGGGCATGCTAATATGCTATGAAAAAATTATTGTTCTAAATATTTGCCATGTGAAACCCTACTCAGGGGTCTCTATCATACTGTGTATAGAACATCTTGGAAGAATATCATCAATAGTAAGTTATAGTAATAGAGCTTTCGGAAACCATCAGTTGGGAATTAGGATATTTCTATAATCAAGGAATTGTTTTGATCTTCAACTAAGCTATGCGCAACTTACCCGGGGGAGAAAAACTTAGCTATGCTCAAAGGATGCGTTTCTTTACATATGTATTTTAATTCATCTGTAAGTATGTTAACTGGAGAAGGCTAATGTATAGACCCTTTATAGCAGTATTTCTGATTTAGAGAGTACTGAATGAACTCATAAGGCTTCTTCATTGAAGAAAAACCTGCTTTATTCGAAAAATGAGAATGACACCTTTGCATAACCTATATTTTTATATCTCATGATTTTGAGGACTGAAGCCATATCATGGTGTAAGGTTTCTGGAGGATAGACCACATGATGCTACTCTATTGGTGTTGGTATAGAGTCCAGTAGACTGATTACTTTTGCTTGCTCTTCTGCATTCAGCTTGCTGACTATTTCTTTGTTTGGTCTTCCAATTCTTCTCCACTGTGAATCTCATACTAATAAATATTGTTGACTAAAACTTTATTGAAATAAGATGTGCAAGGAATCTTTTTATTGAGTTCTGTTTATCTGTTTAGCAAGTTCAGGCGTCTTTTCCATTGTGTTTTTCATTGCAATGAATGTAAGACTATTATTAGGAAACTTGGCTGCACAACAATTCTTGTTGGTTTTGGATTTGCATATTAAGATAGAGGAAGAAATTTGAAGTACAATAACCCAGAACCGAATTGTGGAACTTAGGGTGATTTACAAAGTCTTTTTTATAGAGAAGGTATCTAAGGTACTTGGGATCTTCAGGGGAGCATAATATCAAGATGTGGGATGCTGGCTTATTGCATTCAAAGAGCTGTCAAGCAAATTTTGGGGGGAATCAAAAGGGAGTGCCATACCCAAAAAAAACTTAGGTTGGGTGCAAAGAAGAATAGGGAAAATTGAAAGTTAGAAATAGTGTTATAAGACTTGTACAAGTCTAGAAGTGATGAGGATTAGAGATGTATAATTTGCTAGAATTGAGGCAAAATGGCAATATTGATGGAAAGTCTATAGTATATGGGGACTTACATGAGTGCCTCGTCACAAAAGATGGAGAGAAGGCTATCTTTAGACTAGCTAGAGCAAGCAGTTGGATAGCAAAAGACTTCAAACAGGTGAAGTTTATCCCGGATGGTAAAGAGTAGGCACTTGTTGAAAATTCAGATTTATCAGAGGAAGATGGTGGAGCAATTTATGCCACATTTTTCAGTGGAGGTACGGAGAACACTAGTTCTTGGGAGGCTCATTGGGTTCAACACAAATATCAATCATTCTTCTTATGAATGTATAGAAAGAGAGCACATTGAAGACACAAAGTTGTAGGACCTATATGGTGCCCTAGTAGAGGCACGGAAAAAAATGTATGGTGGAAGAAGGAATTTCGTGTTTCACTAAATTGTTAACAAAATCCAAAGATGCAAGATGACCATTGGGTGGACCATATACAAGAACAAAGGGGATATATAGAGTTGTGCAAACTATAGATATATGGAGTTGACGAGCCATATATTGAAGTTATGGAAAGGTGGTGATTGAAAGGAGGTTAAGGCTATATAGGAGTATATCATAGAACCAATTTGGATTTATGCCACACAAGTCTACTATGGAAGCCACAAGTGGTCAAGGCATCTAATGGATCAATTTAAGGATTGACTGAAGGATCTTCATGTTATTGTTCTAAAGAAGCTTACAATTCGCATGACCCTAATTGCTACTATCATTGGGCAACTTTGCTTATGCTTGATACAATATTTTATCATAAGAAATATTGTGGAGAATTTGGGGGTAAAGAGAGTTTTCGTTGCATAAGTCAAACTTATGAAGGTACATATGATTGAGCACTAACTTGTGTAACGGCATAAATAGGGGAGATAGAGGGTTTTCCCATCATGAGGGTTTACAGTTGAGCTAGCTTTTAAGTCCATATCTGCGTTGGCTATGGATGAATTGTCTAAACCTATTCAGGTTATGTATCTAGTGCATGCTTTTACAGAAAACATGTCTGGTAAATGAGACAATAGTGGGCATTAATTTTAATTCTGAAGTTGAGAAAGAGGCCTAAGAAGTTTAAGGATCTTGAATTAGGAAAACAAAGACAATATATATGATGCAAGTTAAGTAACAGAGAAGATGATGGGAGGTGAGGATAGGGTCTATAAGTCTACCAATGTGGAAAATTTTCAAATAACTTGGATTGATGATTCAAAAAGATGCAGAAATCAATGAGTATATTATTTATTGTACTATAATAGGCTGGATGAAGTAGAGTAGTACTTCAATCGTTCTTTGTGATCAGAGAATATGAATCAAGCCTGAGGAAAATACTATAAGGTGGTTATTTGGTGGGCTATGTTATATGGAATGAGGTGTTGGACGGCTAAATACCAACATATGAAGAAATTCAATAGCAGAGGTGATGTTGCAATGGACGTGTGGTCTTAGAAGAATAGACAAGATACCAAATGATGTTATATTTGAGAAGATCTAGCTGGCACAAACAGAAAAATAAATATGAGAGATGCGTTTAATGTGGTTTGATAAAAATAGATGACTGACTAATGTGCTTGCTAGGGGATGTGAGAACTTGGAAGAGGCTTACTATAGAGGAGGCAGAGGAAGGCCTATGAAGAGTCTAAAGGATACAATTGGACATGATCTTGGATATTTGAACTTAATAGAGGGCATGGCCTGCAATAGAGTTGAATGGAAAGAAAAAAATCTGTGTAGTCAGTGCAGAAAAAATAATTAGTTTGTGTTAGTTTAGTTTGGTTTTAGGCTTAGAATGAGGAGCCTTCTTATCTTCTTTCCTCCCTTACAAAGGTGTTTATTTGTAATTAAATAAGAAATATATTGAAAAGGGAGAATATGTAGAATGCTCGATGACCTTGGTCTAAGGTATACCTCGAGAGTTAAGAGTCAAGTCTCAAAATGGCAGCCAAACTAGACGGGCAAACCCCAACCTAAGTTAACATAGAAAATTGATTAATAACTGAAAAGAAAAACGACGTTTATACATATATGCCTAAAAAACATCTAAACCCTCTAGAACTTCCATTGGGTATTGACAAAGATACCATAGTGGAACCAGAGATCAACATCAGAGATTCACCAGAAGCCTTTACATCTTGGAGATTCTCAATTGAAACTGACTCCCCCTGTGTGCTACAAGAAGGCCAAAGGACGCACATGGGAGCTAGGATCCAATCCTGCATTGATCTACCAAAGAAAAACATCTGCTCTTAAAAACAAATGAAAATAGGAGCCCCTCCAACAGCAGAATTGTAGATGAGTCCATAGGGCCCCAGGTCAAGATTGGACTAAACAGCCTACCAAAGATGTCTGCTGCCTCCTTTAGTTCAGAAACAAAGCACTTCCTAATTAATGTGGCTGGAGTCATAGTTGGCCTTGACTTATTTTGTTATCATGTGGATCCATAATCTACTTCACTGATCACATAATTAGCTACTGGAGTGAATGGTACTAATGCATCTAGTTTGTTGTGATTATAAAGTTAGTGGAAAATGCAAACCATTGACGCAATGCATGGTTGGATTTTCTTACATACTCAAGGTCTAATAGAATATATCCCTCTATGAAACCGTGCAAAGTTGTACTGTGCTCCATTACATGCCTAATTACTTGGTTTATTTTCTATATTTAAAATCATTGTTAAGAATACAATTGTCCCAAAACTTGAAGGCCTAAGAATAATTGTATACTCTCCCATGCTTCCACATGTGAATGCCATTTGAGCTTGAAGTGCAGATTGAGCACACAAGCCCACTCTGTAGTTGTTTTGAAATACTTCTATCAAAAATAGGGTTACAAGAATCGAATTCATGACTACATAGTCAAAACTACTTTGATATTAGACCGTGGAACCATCCCAAAATCTCTAACTGTTTGGTGAAGGCTTAAAATCGATTTTATACTTAGCAATTGACATGCATACTGTTAGATGAAGGCTTAGATTTGTATATCTACACTGGTTAAAATCATCTCCCGGGAGGTAGATCGTACACAAGCTTACCCTTGAATTGCACGGTGTGTTTCCATGGTTTAAACTTCTTACCTTCAGATCACATTGGAGCATTCTTACCATTGTGTCATGTTTTTTTTTCCCTTATTGGATCCTTTCTTTTGTTTATTATGGTATTCTCCTTGCTTACTTGTGACGGGTGGTTGGGCATGTCGTATGAGTTAACCTATCCATGAACAATATTCAGGTCAGCATCTTGATGGAAATGATGGGTGAAATTGTAGTGTAAACTTATTCCTTCCTGCATTTTTCCCCTCTTGGAAACTAAAATTAGCAGGAACAGGAAAATTCATTAGCCCATATGTATATTTGAACTATAAGGTGCATTTAAAAAGAATTCTGCTTCCTCCTGCCAGCATGGATATGCCCCAGATATTAGCATCAGTCTATCACTGTTCTGAGTATAGTGATGTGATCATTTCTTACTGGTTACATTGTTTTGTTTAATCCGGTTTCCCTGTTCATTGTGGTTCCTTTTATTGCAGGCAAATAGTGGACCAAATACTGCTGGATGCCAGGTAATATTGACACCCCATTTTTCTAGTACATCTTTTTGAGTTCATAAATATTAATTGTGAATATGATTAGTTATCCCCTCATTTAATGCATGGTTATATTTTGTTTTTGGGCTACTAGTCGAAGAGCTAGTCCCTTATGATTTTCTCTTCTAAGGAAGCTACCTCCTTTTTGAACTTTCTAAAAGCCCTATGTATATAAGTTCTGTGAGAATTTCCCAATGCTTATTTTCTTTTTAGTTTACCCAGTAACTACTAACTACAAAGGTGATATTATTTTTGGCATCCGAAAGATATAGTATATTGAGCAATGTACGTAACTCCATGTGGAAGCTGATGTAGTGATGGGGTTCTCTGTTATCATCTAGCATTTGATTGAGGAAGTCTGGTGCTTGAATGGCTGCTGGGGTCTGCTAAGTCTCTACTCCCTTGTGTTGTTCCTGAGAGTAATGTTGAAAAATTGTCTTTACAGTGGGGGTTATATTTGGTTGGGGAGAGAATGGAAACAAAGCAAATAATTTGCTTTCTTGGATGCCTTGTTTTTTTTTTTTTTTTAATGCTTAGCAAAATGCAGATGTCATGTTTTTGTAGATCCTCTGGGCTTTGGTTGTAACTTGTTTGACTTATGCTCTTTGCTTTTGTTGCAGTTCTTTATTACATGTGCAAA
Source organism: Nepenthes mirabilis (assembly GCA_025585075.1). Lineage (NCBI taxonomy): Eukaryota > Viridiplantae > Streptophyta > Magnoliopsida > Caryophyllales > Nepenthaceae > Nepenthes > Nepenthes mirabilis. The sequence goes on from JAODPA010074269.1 coordinate 26,755, forward strand.
ATGTGAATGGCTTGACAATAAGCATGTTGTCTTTGGGGTATGCTTCTTAAGATTTCCTTTCACTCTTCTTTTGGATGATCTATTGTCCATATTAACATGTTTTTGAAGATTGCATTCCAACTAATTTTTGGTCTTCCACCTGTTTTGTATCCTTAGCAAAGCATGATTAGGTAGGGATGGCAGCTCTTGGTGATCTAAGTTGGTGGTGGTTTTTCGCATGACTTAAACCTGATATACATTTACTGCAAGAAACCGAACCCCACACGGTGTGATAGAACCTGACATGAAGGCTTTGTTTAGTTGGAGAATTTCACGATCAACCCATGCCCTCGCATTGCTAATCAGAGCAAGATGCACAGAGAGACTGAATCTCTCTTAGGAAAGTTTGTTGTTTGTTTTATTTCAGCCATTTGCTTTCATGGTCTGCCTAGGGTTTCAAAGTCTTCTCCTTATTCTATTTTGTTTAGTTGAGGAGGAAATATATTGTCCTTTGAAAATACTTTCCATTATTTAATAAGAAGGAAAATCCATGAATTTGTTAACATCCTATTCTCATATGACCACAGTCATACTCCTACCATCACCCTGACCACCAAACTCAGCCACAGTAACACAACTGTTGCTCTGTGCACCATTCCCTCCATGCCGGCTGGGCAAGTTGGGCAGCTGCGACTTGATATGAGGCCAGAGGAAAGCGGACTAAGTGATTTTGTTGAAAATATAGTCAAGGATTTTGTTGGAAGTATGGTGTGTGGGATTTGCAGTGGATCACTGCTGGCAAGTCATAATTGATTGCTGGCAGAATTTCCGCCATGACAATCATGACCCAAGTACTTGGTTACGACTATTATTTAGTAGGGACCTAGAGGAGAACAATCAAGTGAGCGATTGGCCAAGCAGGTGGCAGATCCAATGACATGCAAACAGTATTTGCGTGAGCCCGGGAATGTGAATGATACCATCATGAAGGACCATTGTTGGGAATGACGCCCAACAATTCACCATAGTTGCCAATGTGGGAGTTGAGGAATGGATTTGATGGGAGATTTGAAAGTGTGTTAGATGTATATGAAAATTAGCAATTATTCCTTCCATCAGATGAAAATGGAAAATACTTTCTCTATATGATGGAAACTCTCATCCATTGGAAAATATTAACGCTTATTGTACCACACTGAAAAATTGGGGAAAACATGGTCGTGGATCATACTTTCAGTCCAACCAAACAGAGCCAAAGTAGCATAACTTGGCTTGCCTTTAAATATAATTTAACTGGGCATAGGACAGCACAGTGTGGGTTATTATTCCATATGCTTCTTGTACGGGAAGTGGAAGAATGACTTGGTAAATTAAGCAAGATTAGAGCTAAGCTGGACTCTTAAATTCTATTCCTTGTCCTCTCTGCTTTTACATGCTAGTCAAACTCAAACACGTGTACACATGTTGGAAGGATGATATTGTGCAGTTAGATTTTGTTACTTGCGCACTTCAGAAACCATTGCATTTTTTTCATGTCATAGCTTTCTTAGGGAAAATTAGAAAGTCATTGGTGAATCTTCGCCTGAAATGCAATTGTCGTCTGAATAAAGAATGCAGTTGGGCTCTTTAGTTCAACTAATGTGCTGCGGTTAAGTACTGGGCAAAATTTTAGCCAGAATCAGTATTGTAATGCTCAGATGACCTTGTTTCCTCCCCTTGTATATCAAATATGGTTAGTACTTTTTAGAGGGAGGTAGTGATTTGACGTCAGCTTTAAAAAATAAAAATGATAGTCATATACTCGGTGGGTATATTTATATGACTACTAAATTGGAGCCAGAATTGACATATAAGAAGAAAACAGTGGAGTGTCATGTGACTAAGTCTGCAGAGATCAGCCAAAATCAACTGAGGTACTCAAGGTCCTTGAATTAAGTCAGAATTCTATTACAACTTTCCAATGATGTGTAGAATTAGTGAAATTTTACCATTTTTGTAATGAGTTAGTCCCCTGTCTAGAATGTTTTCTAAGTGCACATTTGTTTTGGGGTGGATGTTTTTTAGTCACTCTTCATTGATATGTTCTATGACTATCTTGCAGAGAGTGCTAGGAGACGGGCTTTTGGTTGTGAGGAAGATCGAGAATGTGGCCACGGGACCAAACAACCGGCCCAAACTTGCATGCGTGATTGCTGAATGTGGAGAAATGTAAGACTCGTGAACCTCGAGCACTTTGCATTCATGCATGATGGCTCCTCTCCATGAAGCAAACTAAACATGTCGAAGTGAAAGTCTCGAGAATTAATGTGGCAAAGACTGTTCCTTGTTAGTAGAACAAAACGTAGTTTACTTTAGTATTGGAACTGATGGATGATTCAACTCCCCGCTATACTATTTGGTTAGAACCGTTAGAATTTTTTTTTTTTTTTAACCCCTGTATGCATTGATTCAATGTTTCCAGGCATCGAGTTTCATTTGTTTTGGTCTAAACTGGACAGATGTGGAGAGCCATTTCTAGTATCATTTCCTTGCCTGTTTCTTGTCATGATCAGTTGCCTGTATGAAAAGCTACACGGAAGGATCATTTTTCTAGATTTGAAAAGCTTGCTGTGCGCTAAATAGGGTCAGCAAATAAACCAAACTACTGGGAGATGACTCAAGGTAGCTGCCAGAGTTCAATTGACTACGGTTCATGTTGACACGCGATCGAGCCTGTTTTGGGCTAAGTGCCCGGAAGTTTCATTGCAATTTTTTGAAGAAAAATATTTTTGTCGTTCGATTATTAAACAAATTTATTTTATTTTTAAAAAGGAATATATCCATTTAATATGAAATTTTGATTTTTTTCTTTTTTTTATTTTACACTTAATTTTATATGGTTATTTATATATCATTTTCAAATGGGGTTCGAATAAAATCACACGTTTGTCAGAGGGAGTTTCTGGGTCATCCCATTAAGGGTGGCTGATCTTTCCTCAACCTTACTCCCATTAAGGGTGGCTGAGCTTTCCTCAACCTTACTCTTTCGGCGCATCGGTCGGTTGTTTCTGGGACCTCGACTCTCGGGGCTCGGTGGGCGTTTCGGGTGAAGATACCGAGCCTTCGTGACCTTGGCCGAGGGCTTGTCGGTCTACAAGTATCCGAGGAAGTAACCAATTTAGGCCGACCCAGTCTAAATTTGAGCATGCAACAGGAGAATATGCATCTTGCCATCACAAGTGGCCTCACTGATTGTACAAATCCGTGTGAAGGAAAAATGCCATCATTGATTTGTAGATTAAATAAACTGGGGCAGAGATTTCGTGTGTGTGAAATATTAATTTTTTGCCTTACCATATAATAAAAGGACATTTGGTTAATCATATACAAATATAATTTTATAAGATGGGTTTTTTTTTTATAAAAAAAGAAAAGAAAAAACTCGGTATTTAACCAAAAATGTGAAAAATTTATAGTTATCGAAATCAAAATGTGGTCCAGCCTGTTCATCTTCACCTGAAATCATGCCCTGCCAAAAAGAGTAATGTGGACTATTTTTAAATTATATCAATCCTCAATATTTAAATACCTTAAACACCCTATAAAATTTTGGAGCGGGCAAATCGAGCCAATTGATCAGCTTGATCGGGATTAGGTCTAGCATGGGAGCTTTCCGGGGTAATATTCCATGTTCCATATCCAGAATAGGGAAAATCGGGTGGCCATTCGATGATATGTCCCAAGGATATCACACCCTGACTCGGGCAATCATTGGTTAAGACATAATATTACAATCGATGGAATTATAATTGATTCAACAATGTCATGATAAATTGAAATCCTTACATAAGGTGATTGCCGGCTTTTTCGATAGATTAAGGGCAGAGGAAGGGCGGGAAAAGGGACAAAGGCCTTCTATTCATGTTGCTGCAACTGATCCATTGTTATTATTCAATCAACATGAATGAAAATATCAGTATCGATATCATTTATAGCACTCGTGATATCAGGCGCCTATGCTTTTACGAAACCTAGGAACAAGTGTCAACCAATTATCATCAATATGGCGGGCCTTAATTTTCTCACTGATTTAGAAGATATCGGCATTACAAACTTGACATTAATATGTATCAATCGACATTTCATTTCACGGGCTACATTCAAGCTAGCAGAGAAATGGTTCACCATGGGAAATGCTACCACAATTCCACATCCAACCATATTTGTTCACCAGAAAACAAATTAAACGATAGTTTTCCTTTGCAAATGATTAACAAGTGGCACCTTGGAGGATCAAAATCCCCGCATGCGCCAATTCACGAGGCTGTTTTCATGACTTAAACGCATGAGATGACTTTATTGTTGCATCAAGAGTCTTTGCCTTTACAAGTGATCACAGCACTAAAGCGCAAAACTTTGATCACTTGATTCGACAATATGAAATCTACACTACAACTTCAAGATTCTGTCTGTGTGCACCTGGAAACCTGGATTTCCATAATCTTTAGCTCCAAACAGCTGAGGATGCCAGGTACTTGGTATGATACAAGGAGAAGTAAATGAGATGGAGACAGGAGAAAGAACAAAAACCAGACCACCACCATGTATGTCGGAAAGACCGTGTAACAAAACGCAGCAAATTAATAAAGAAAAAACACCCCCATATTCTCAATGAGGAAAATTTTGGGTCCTTGATGGAAAAATCAAATATTATTTTCAGAACACTTTACAATGCACAAAATGGAAATGAAGAGAACATTTAGATAGAAAGAACAAGTAATTATACAACTTATTTTTGTTCTTACAACAAGATAGTGAGTGGACTTACCGCTGGTAGACAACAAACTGACACAACAGAACCTTGTTGTGTGACTTGCCATAGATGGTAATGGTTGTTCGTTGCTAAGCACACAACAGAAATGAGCGGCGGACAACCCGAATATATACCATAACCTCTTGGCTCCTATTCCTAACAAAAGCTCTGTAATTGTGCAACAAATAAAGACTCTTGTCATCTGATTTTGGCACCACTGGGAAACTATAATCCATTTTGATTGTCAAAATGCACCCACACTTTTCAACTCAATTCTGCAATGTAAATCCACTTTGTTCTGCTGACAGAAACCTGTAACTGATTAAAAATACTTCTCAGCCAAGTAAGTCCTTGAACAAGTTGGGATTCTGGCTCAAGGGAGTCACGCCCATCTGCCTCACAAGAGCATCCTTCTGCAGTGAATCCTTCACGTTCGGCCCCTTGCTAATTTGTATTGGTTGTGCAACCGCAATCCCAGCATCAGAGGCATTCGCTAACCCTACTACGACATCGTTTTTATGCACCTGAGAATTTGTTGGCATTTCAGTGTGGAGTGACATGATATCAGACTCCAAAGCAGCTGCATTTGAAGTGCTCATCCCAGGCTCAAGAAGCCCTTCCAGTTGCTTGAAAGGATCAACTGAAGGTGCTTTACTGACATTATCAAGTTCACCTAAGTCAAGCAGATCTGGTGGTGGTGGATGAGTTGCCTTCTCTGCTGTTATTTCATTAGGTGCAGCTGCCAACTTTTGTGACTGGGGCTTGTCAACTATATGGGCAGTTACTTTTGTAGGTTTGTTGCTAGTTGAAATTGATCTCTTTTCAGCTTTTGATATACCGCTGAACAATGAAGCGGCAAGCTTCTGCTTTTCTGAAGGAATTTCGACTTGAGGCTTCCGTGATTCATAAGAAGAATCAAGTGCTTTCGAGCTGGTATAGCTTACTCCCATAGATGAGACACCATTGACAGTCTTCTCGGATGAAAAATCTGACGTAGATGGGGTGGTAGATGAATAACTAGGCTTACCCCATTTCTTCTGAACTCCATCGAGCCGAAGCTTGATCTTATTTGATCCTGCATCTGACTTTGGTAGAACAGCTGACACTGGATGGATTTCACTAGTGTAAGACGGCTCAGGTAAAGGAATGAGCTCCGTAGAAGACGGATGTGAAACTGGAGAAGGTTTTGAAACGGGAGCCTTTGGCAGGTCATAGGCCTCAAACCTAAGAGCATGGGCTGAAGCCTCCTGGTGGCCTTGGCTCCTGAAGTCGCTAATACTTGGCAATTGAGAACGTTCATGTTCAGGAATATAGGGCTGAGCCCCTGTTTCTAATGACTGCTGGATGTAGTGACTAAGGAATGAAAGATTTTTATCAACCTGCGATAGAAGGTTAAGTTCTCAGTATGTGCAGTATGGCAACAATATTGTAAATAAACAAGTGGAATAATTAACAAATACAGACAGCATTTAAACAAATCACTTAATTTGATCAGGTTGTCTTAAAAACACAAATTTGTTGGGTTTATGACGTCAGAAGGCAAATAAAAGACAAATAAAAAAATGGCAATGGTACCAACAAAATCGCACCACCCATCACCCAAAAAACAACTAAAAATAGAGAAGGCCAAAGTAAAATTTACGAGTTTAATGTTGGTGAGTTTTGTGCAACGATAATGTTACTCTATTACGACTTGAAAATCACAAGTTCAAAACATATAAATCTCTTTGCACTGTAGAGGTAAGCGTAATGTACATTAAACTCACCTAAGAGCCTGAAATACTCCAAGTCTTGTGCACTGGCTACCCTTAATATCGGTGATATGAACTAGGGCTGACCACTGTCCTAAAATATTTTAAAAGGTTCATGCTTTAGTTATGGGTCCCTATCTGGCTAGGTAACTCGTATCTATATTATTCGTTAGAATATCAATGTACTGAAATTCCCTACCAATGCACCTATTTGCCCTGGGGTTCAATATCTCTTAGTACTCCAAAGCTTTTAACACTGTTGCTCTGTAAGGATGTTAAACGTGATGGTTAATTGATAGCGAGCCTGGTCCAGGATCTGTTATCACAACCAAACAACCCTGAACACTCTCACGTTTACTCACATTAAATTCCAAATCACACCAACAACATAACGACCAAAAATAAGGTTGAGACGAATAACTCCATATTGCACATTAACACTCAAATACTGTAGATTCAATAATTGAAATTCTCAATTACATACTAATCATGGATTGGCTAGATTACATTGGCAAGCAAACAAACCTCTGAATGAGGATCACATAATTGACTATCAATTAGCCTAGGTAGTTCCAAGAGTAAAATCTAGGAAGAGTAGAAGAGATATCTGAATATGATTATAGAATTAATCTTAAGCCAGACAAGAAATTTTCAAGCAAAATTTAGGAAAAGCCAAAGAGATATCTAAAACAGGATTGCAAGATTAAACCTAATACAACCCAAGCAACTTCCAGTGTTAAATCAAGAAGAGCCAAAGGAATACCTAGAAGGGTCCCAAGCTCATAGAGCCACCAAGTCTCAAAGTCAGTCTTTCGGTCTTTGGTTCTCCGATTTGTGCATGGTTTTGATTTTATTGATATGTTCTTATTTGCATCTGATTTTAAATACTTGAGACTTCGATTTTAGTTTCGCAAGTTTTGATCGACGTTGGACTTGGATACCGGATTTAGTTGGTTTTGTACATTAGGATCATTTGACATTGCTTTGGATTATAAACTTTACGTACGAGACCATATTTGGACATTTTGTTGGTTTGCCACACTCGATGTTTGGCTTTCGGCTTTCATGAATTTTATATCGGTTCATCAATTTATTCCTTCGCTCTAATTATGAATGCGTTTGTTTATATATTATATACTGATACTTGCTGAACATTCGACTTAAGTTTTCGTTGTTTCTCACCCCTTTTAGACTAGTGGGCTTCAGATACATTGCAAGGAGCTCGGACACGATCGTTAGTAGAGACATCGTTCATATTTTGTGAGTATTAGTTCCGTCGTTGGATTATAATAGTTTCGGATGCATTTTTGTTATAAGGAAATGATTAATTGGACTAATACCGGTCAATTGTATTGTGATAATGATATTTGGATATTGTGGTATTTGATTTATATTGGATCGGTGATGTGGTCTGAATTGTTGGTTTGTTACTCTTTCCTTATGGACATTCGAACCAGGTTGTGACTATTTATTTGTCTAGACGGGTAGTTCAAAACGATCTTGTGATTGATGATATTATTGCCTGTTATTGTTGAAGCTGTTGGTATTGTATGGATATTTTGTCAGGTCATACCCAGATTTGGGTTATATTTTGAGAATTTTGATTATCGTTAAATATTATTAGGACATATTTTGGTCCGGATTCGTGACATAACTGAAAAGCTTGTCATTCCGCATAACTCTGCCCTCTGTGATGCTCATCACTCCGCGGAACACAACATTGAAGTACCCTGCCACCGGAAGATTGGAAATGAGCACCCCAGCACTGGAAGCTCGACACTTACATACTCGTGTGACTACGCACCTGTCATTATTATCTCGACGAAAGAAAATAGCTAAACAATAACTAACAGTCTCTTAGACCTGTGGACTACAGTCCAATTCTTCCCCTGTGGCTTATCAAAGACCTGACAATGTCATCATTGACATTGCCGGGTCCACAGTGTCAGTCCCTAACACCCGTCCACAGTGTCAGTCCTCATTGACAATGTCACTTCTAAGGCACTGTCATTGTTGAGTCTCCAAAAGAAAATAGCTATACAATAACTAACAGTCTCTTAGACCTGTGGACTACAGCTCAAGTCTTCCCCTGTGGCTCATCAAAGACCTGACAATGTCATAATTGACATTGCTAGGTCCACAGAGTCGGTCCCTAATACCCCTCCACGGTGTTGGTCCTCATCATTGACAATGTCATGCCTACCTCTTTTGGTGTTATCATCATTTTCTCATCAAGAAGTCGCAGCAAGACTAGAGCGCCGCATGGATTACGAAAGAGAAGATCAAAGCTATTGATCATAATCTTTTTCATGCTTACTTCAATCCTGGTAGCTAAGCTCGAGTTCTTACAGGCATGGCAGAATAATGTGTTATGAAGTTTTATTAGGAGGTATTGAGTATTTAGGAAAGATTTACATTATTTTGGCTCTATTATATTGCTATTTTACCATTTACAATATGTGCACCCATAGTCAACTCTGGGGCCTTAACCTGTTAGCTTTTAGTCTGGATGAACTTCTGATTCAAAATGAGGTATTCGGTGCGTTTATTTGTGTATAATTTTTTTAACAAATGAAACTCAATCAAGAGTGCAAGAATTGAATGCAAAACAAGATATAAAAGAAGTCTTAAAGGTAAAAGAGCATTTACAAGTAAAAGGAATCCAACAGACAATGGCTCTAGAATCCAATGGTCTTAAGTATAATTAAAACAGAATATATGAAATGCAATTTTAGTATCTCTAGCTGAAAAACACACAAGTCAAAGCTAATGACTAAAATATTTCTACAAAATAATTAATTTCGAAGCTTTAGAAGTTGGAGCTATAATTTAAGAAAATTGGCTAATCATCTATAGCGATAAACACGTGATTAAAGAAAGTTGGTTAAAATGGAGAAATGCATCAATGTTAAACACAGTCAAGGCTATATCAGCATTAGACGATATATATCTATATTGGATATATCGAACGAAAACAATTCTAATACAAGAAAATATTAACTAATATTCAAAATATTAGTCAATATATCATACTATTTACCAATAAGACAACATATTATGATTTTACCACCATATCGGCGGGGGTGATATCAACATATATCAACCGATACTTTTATCCATGGCATCAACGGTATCGAAATATACTTGTTACATTGAAGGGGAATTTGTGTAATAAATCTATTAAACATGTTATGCATTATAGATCAAAATTTTATGACAGTTAAGACATGAATAAAAAGTGAACATTGTGAAGATAAGATTGTTAAGATAAAGAATGAACATATCATTCACAATCTAGAAGTTGCACATAGAGAGAAAAAAAACAAAGACAAGGGAAGAATGATTAAGGTGATTAGAAGAAGCACTAGTGGGAGAATAAATTGGTTGATGTTAGAGGCAAAAAGAGACACAGATATAGGCTAATAAATCTTGGAGTAAGCTAATGAAAAAGGATATAAAATTATTTATCCTTTAGTAAAATATTACNAAAGAAAAATAACAGGTGAGGCCCAAATAAGATAGGATGTGGATAATACATATCCCATGCTCAATGCTTAAAAAAGGAACAATGTTTTAACTAATGTGTCAATAATTTTCTCAACAAAACTAAACATGATCTAGCAATTGAAAATTAATGTAGAAAATAATATTTATCGTTTGCATTATGCTTCAACTGGCACCAAACCAATACAAACTAACCATCTGAGGACAAACCAAGGACAACGATGAAAGTAATTCAGCATGCATGAGCAGTAAACCAAGAACAAAAAAACTAGAGATTATTTGATACAGTAATTATTTAGGGATCACCTCAATGTCTTCACAGCTTGCGTCTAATGGCATTATACTGTCAACAGCATGAGAATCTAGGCCAATGACTGCTTGCAGTTCATACGCACGTTGCTGCAAATCTGTTGAGTGGGATGCTGACATTTCTTCAATCAACGATTGACACTAATGAGCAAGAGAGACCCAAGATAAAATAAGGGCAGAGAGAGAGAGAGACAGACAGACAGAGAATTATCAGTTTGCATATTCCTCCATAACATCTGGAATGGAATAAATAGAATAAAATTGCAACTACTTGAACAGTGGATACTATATGAAAAGATCAGAAACAAAGACTTTAGCTTTTGCAACATTGAGCATTCATTGATGCTCTAAGACATTACATCATTCAATTGGAAAGGTGATCATAAAGAATCACCAAGACATACATGCTAAATTAAGTTAAGGTAGTCGCTTGAAATTTAGGATTGATAAATGGATTTTCATTCCACTACAACGGGATTTTTACCATAATGTTTTACTACTTAAAACAAATTCCATAGAACCTTTATGTAGGGGTTCGCAGTTCATTTTACATAAATGTCAATTAGTTTGAGTAAAAAGATTAACCCAAAAATTTTCATGCTAACCATGTATAGCTTGAATTTTGTTTGTTTACTTAACATAATGAACTTCTTACAACCATGAATAAGGCATGGCGAGATAGATGATGATGATGATGCTGTTGATAGAACAAGAGACAGAAAAATGATGATGAATGTCAGTAGAACTATAGCGATGAGGGATGGCAATGGAGAATGGAGTCTACTGGTGATTCCTTCAAGATAAATATTAAAATGAATTTTATTTGGTTAAACATTGCATGAAGGAGAATCAAGTACATGCACTGTTTCCTTTTCTCCCTTTATCTGCATTAAACCTTTAGCTCTCTAAAGTAATGTGCAGCAGAGATAATGGGAGAGAGGGAAAGAAGCTACTTGTTTAACCACTTGATGGCTTGGTTGAAGCTGGACATCATAAACTGAATCATAGCTTGGCTCAAACACTTGTTTTTGCTTTGAAAGGCTAAGAGTCTTTCGCATAAAAGGAGAAGCAGCTTATCAAACAAAGTACAAAAGTGATTATTTTACACATAACTGGTAAAGGTTGTGTTTCATATTACTGACATAGGCCAGAGAAGTATGATATATCTATCCTATGCAAGGGTTCAAGTATAGTGGAAAATGTATTAAAAATGAGATTGCACAGTTCAGAATTTAGTACCTAACTGAAACCAATTAGACTTAGTATTATTTTTAGATGCGAGAAAACGTTACTTCAGTACTTGTAATTTTCACGGCAAAAAATTTATTATATACACAACAATTCAGTTTCATTTCCAACCATCCTTTAAGACCAAGTTTCATTGTATATTTCAGAGTAAATAAATTGAGACACTGCAATCGAGAAAGGTACACAGCATAATTTAAAAGAGGAAAGTGTGCTGAGGAAAATGCAACAGCATATCAAGCATCACTTGAGAGTTCAACCTTCACAGATTGCCTGATCATGGAATCACAGCTTGTTCCTCAGACAGGAATCACAAAACAAAATAGAGATTTAGTATTCCAGCAACCAAGATTAGATTTAAAATCAGACCTCAAATGTACAGCTCAGCATGAATACATTTGACTAAAATGATAAAGACGGCAAACCGAGTCAAAAGAAAAAAGAGCACGCCAATGCATGAGACTCCTGCCTGGTAAATTTTAGAATGGTTAGATATTGCAGCCTTACCCTAGCTCCCACCCACAAACCTGTCAAAATTAATAAAAAGGGCATGCCAATGCACGAGACTCCTGCCTTGTAGATATTAGAATTGTTAGATACTCCAGCCTTACCCTAGCTATCACCCACAAACCTATCAAACTCCCTCCATCACTGGCAGCCTGTTCAGCTGACCTCAGAGGATTCCAGTCACCCGGCACAGCATGTTTCAATGGTTGTAAATCTTTCAAAATTCAACTTATTTTGAGAGAAAATCATTAATTATACAATTGATTCTAATTTTACTGATAAGCAAGATAATAGGATCGACCTTAATAGAAAAAAAACTACCATGCCTATTCTCACCACTCTCTGTCCATACTTTTTATCTTAGAAATTTACTTTATAGAGGCTTGTTACACTGGAGGTGGTAAACAAGCTGTGCCAAGTATAATTGTGTATGAACCCAGACCATGCCAAGCCGCTCTTTAGTGGCCCAAGCTTTGCCGGCACAAGGAACAGCCCCATATCTTAAATATACACACATTTATAAATGGGCATCCGATGACTACTCCTCCCTTTCTTTTAGAAAAAATCTAATTACCAAAATACATATCCCTTAAATAATCTATAAATACCCCCTTCCAACCCTTTATCTTCACCAAAATTCTCTCTACTCTCCAATTCTCATTCTTCTAACCGATATAATATTTCACCCAAAGTTGTTTATTTGTTATAATTTGAATTCATTTTTATCTGTATAATTAATAACTAATTTGTGCAATAAGCTTATTATAATTATTACTCATAATATTTTTCATTTTGATGGTGAAGAAGATTAGGATAACTATCTGAAATTCCTGTACCTATTACCCTGCATACTAACGAGAGTTCTGAAATATCAAAATGACAACCCATCCACAATATGTTACTCCTGCAACCTCTAGTCGCACACTTGAAAACATTCTAATAATGTTTGGCAACTTTTGAAATTAAATTAGTTACAGGCAGGAAATGGTTGCTCGTGAAAAAATGTAAAAAAGACACTTGAGAAGTTTTGAAGACACCAAGCAAATGAAATACCACATGGAAAAACATAAAGATAATAATTATCATCAATTTAATGTGAACTAGCATTTGCAGGTGATGCAAGGCTAAAATAAATCAGGAGGAACTTATAGAATATATCATTCACTCAAAAAGTCCATTCCTCGTACCAGAAGATCCAAATTCGAAAAATGTGCAAAGGTGCTTTAAACCCAGGTTTGTGAAAATGTTTCAACATAAAATCCTACTTGTCTTGCGTAGAGTTTAAACAAGATTTAATTTTTGATATAACAAAGGTAAATTCAAAATTTTCCTTAATTAGTGCTATTTGGTCATCAAATAGTAATCTCTCATATATTTATGTGACCGGAACATTAGATTAAAAAAAATTAGGAATCACAAAAAAGGAGATTGATTTAAAATTTGTTACATCCACATTCAACCTCTTCAATTACGAAAGCAATGAATGTTGTTTGAAATTAATATGAAAATTTTAAGGTTTTTTTATTACTTTGATAATGCTTCGAATAATAATGTTACTTTAGCTTTATTTAACCACAATTTCCTCCAATCCTCAATGGTCGATTATTTTAGACAAAATATGCATGTCAATTTACTAACCTGCATGACAATAATACTTGGCGTGATTTATTCCTTAATAATATAGAAATTAAAGAATGTTGTTCTATTTATTAAAAAATATTTTTCTCCGGGAGCAATTGTTCAAGGCCTTTTGCAAGCAGAACAACCTCAACTGGTAGGAGGATGAAGATCAATTGACCAAGCAGTTTGAACTCCACGAATGAGATCTTAGGCACAGCATATCATTTTTGTAATGTTCTAACTATCTTCCACAATGAATACTTCCATTCGTGAAGCATATTACAGAGACGTACTGTAAGATGGTAGAAATAATAAAGCATTTTTTTAAATTTATTTTACCACTTGTGAATTTGCAGGTACACATTGTGCATCCAATTTACTGCTAGACCAACTGTTGTCATTTATTAAAACCTTTGCATAATACCAGCAAGATTATGATTAATGAAACATCATACTGGTAATAAGGATAAATATCAAATTTAAAAATAATAAATGTGACCAAAAATCAAATATATAAAATTTAAAATATCAACTAATATTATATAAATAAATTTTACGACCCATGCGAATGAAAGTGGGGTGCCCATCTGCGTTGAAGAATTACATACAAACATAAGGATGAACGATATTGATTGATGATAATGGGGAAACAATAAAAAAAATCTCACACCTCAAAAGCTTAGAGGGAGAGGGATCATAAACTGTCTACTCAACTTCCATTGAAGAGGAGCTTATTCAAATTTTGCAACCAAGTGATAATGCAGACCTGACTAGTACCCAACAGTTCTCAACCCATGAAGCACAAACACTCTTTGAGGCTTAAAGTGTCACTGTCCAACATATGCTGGACACCAACATGTCCCAGATATGCTGGGATACATATCGAACATGCTCCGACACATGTTAAATTTTTATTTTTTTTATTTCTTTGAGTTCAACATCCCAACATGTTTTCAACACTTTTTAGATATGTTTTAGATACGGTGAATAATTTTATAATTTTTTTAGAAATTATGGGCCATTTTGTGAATTTTAAAATATGTGGACAGTTTGATAATTTTAAAAACTTAAAAGCTCTATGTGCCTTTTATTTCTGTCAATAATCCCCAAAAATTTTACTCAGATGATCAGTATAGTATGGATACGAAAAGTTAATAGGTTGTTTATTGTCCAAGTGCACATTTGCTCCAATCCTTAGCTTCAAAGCTACTTGTGCAACCATTACCGATATCATATTATGAGAGAAATAGAAATGCTTACTTCTTCATCCACTTATTGAAAAAGAATAAAATGACTCTACAATACACCGAAAGTTTGGTTTTCATTTATAGCAATCTTTGCCTACTTTCAAGGAGCCCTCAATACACGCAAGAAGAGAATAAGATGGGACACATTTATGAAAATGCAGTTGACTCACTCGGTAATATTGGAAAGTTAGCTATTGTACGTCTCTCATTGGATTAACCGAAATTAAACTGTTATTTTAACCAAAAATTGTGATGGAAATGGAGTGTTATTATCCTTATATAAATGCATATCACTTTTTCCTATGATTTTTTGTAAGAGATTCGACAAATGTGTATTTTTATTTCAAGTTTAGTATCAAATAGTATGTAAAATATGTAATCATCAATTAAAGAATTATAAACCATAATTCAAATTTGCGTGCCCCCAATATGTCATATTCTAAATTTTTAAAAATTAGTGTGTCTATGTCATGTCATGTCGGTGTCCCATATCAGTATCCGTGCTTTATAGTTATCAACAACCCTTTCCATGCATTCAATTATTGACCGAGCAAAAACAAAGGTTCCTCCTTTTTTCAGATTTTAAATAGCAGGACAGCCAAAAAAGGAAAAATGTACAAATATTATGAAGGAAATGGTATTTAAAATGAGAACAAAAATCGAGGATAAAGGATCTACCTCCGGAAGTATCTCCACTTTTCTCCCTGCAGCTATTTCAAATGCATAGATCTTCATAAGTGCTGTAACTGCATATGCCTTGAAAATAAAAGAAAAGAAGAATTAGCATCCATTAATCAACTTAAATTCCAACTTATATACATTTGACCTTAGTTAAATGAATTCAATAAAGCAAAAGGACAACCATAAGCTGATGCATAGGAGTGAAGTGACAGCTCCTATAAGAACTGCCAATGCCAAAAATGTTGAATCAGTAGTAAACCATGCATGTAAAAACTCACAAGTTCATTTACTCAGAACCACCTGCACTTCTCATAGACTGGCAATCAGTGCCCGACATACGACGGAAAATTTTGCTTTCCTTTCCAACTCTGACATGCTTATGCTCAAACAAATTTTGGACACATGGGGCTATTTGCAATTTTGCAAAAATGGGTTCTTATATATATACACCAAGCAATAAAATCAACGAATATGCAAAATATTGGCCAATATTTATCAATATCAAACCCCATGACACAAATAACTCTCAATATCGCGAAAAATTTGCAATGTGGCACCATATTGGCGATATAATACAATATATCAGATGATATTCAAAATATCGATTAATATACCCAATATATCAGTCAATATCAACCAATATTCCCCTATCAAGTTTCGATTCACAGCAAACTTTGCAGCAGGTGTGGCCAATACTGATATTTATTATCCGATAGGGCCAATGCCAATATTTATCGTCCAATATAACTGATATTGATATGGCCACAACCAATATTGATATTTACAAAAGAAAATAGAGCCAGTATTGTTCTACTAGAATATCTTTTTGCATCAATTATCTGGTAATGGGTTTCTCAATAATTAGCAATATAAGCAAGTCCTTAAGGCAATGGAATAGTCCGAATAGACAAGAATTACATAAGAGAACCTTCTAATTTGCATTAATCACACATGAGATATGGTACTACTAGAATATCTTTTTGCATCAATTATCTGGCAACGGGTTTCTCAATAATTAACAATATAAGCAAATCCTTAAGGCAATGGAATAGTCTGAATAGACAAGAATTACATAAGAGAACCTTCTAATTTGCATTAATCACACATGAGATATGTCATAGTACAACTCCAGCATAATGCATATTGCATATTGCATATTGCACATTGCATATTGCTTCCTATCAAATTTTTTGAATGGCAATACAAGAAATATTCAATTTTATTGCTAGCTTAGCATGACCCAGTGCTATTGATCATTATATCATCATATCTACACCTTACCTGTGAATTTAAGTTTTTGTGTCCCAAGGTGTCATATCCGCCCTTTTAGACAAATAATGTATCAGAGTGCAGTTCACCAGTAGAACAACCACTCTTGAGAGTTCAGATCATGGGTTACACATACATGTTGAAACTCTATGTGCTCATAACTTATATAGCAGACTAAATATAAATCATGCCTACCTGCCTCCCTCCCTAGAGTCAGTGTGTTTAGCCCAATTATGACCCCAAATTATATCCTACATTTTCCAACTATTAAACATTTGCACTGGCACCTTTCATCATCATTTTCACCAAGATGCCAGCAACAATACAAGTTCATATCACCATTAATTGTAAGCATTCCAATACATGAAATTTAATGTATCTTGACTGAGGAAGCATTTTAACTATCTGCAGAAGATCATCAAAACCCAAAAGTGTGCATTAACCCCATCAGCAAAATTCAGTGTTTGTCAAATGTGGAACTAGTACAAATGGCATCCACTTCATAATTAACTGTAAAGTATCTCAAGGGCACTATAAAAATCCAAATGCAAAAGAATGCACGTTCAGAAAAATAACAGAACCAACAAAGAGACAGAAATAACAGAATACCTTCACAGTGTCATCACTTGAGTGAGCCTCTGCCACATCACATAGCTTCCCCGTAATGTAGGAAGCAGAATATTTTCCATCTACAGTTCCATATTCCCCCAAGACCCAGCAAATGACCTGTAATCAGAACTACCTAATGAAACAACAGGAAAACTGAAAACATAAAGAGCACACATGGAGTAAAGAATCATATGGTAAAGTAACTTGCAAAGGAAAAAGTTCACTGAATGTCATCACTGTAAAGAATAATACATGAATTCTTTACAGACAGGTCAAACCTGAATAAATCATAACCTACTTGAAGGAATACAGATGGAAGCTTAGGCTCTCCAACAATCCGCAAATAGGATTCCACCTGCAACGCCAAATGCAGCACCCCAAAAAATAAAAAGAAGAAAGACATATAAGCCAGTTACAAAAGAGCTGAAGAGAACTCAAGGCATAGAGATAGTTGAGCAGCGTTTACAAAATTAATGATGTACAAAACCTATCAGTCACCTATATTTTTATTACTACAAGGTCAATTTTCCTGGAATTAGGAATCAACCTTTTTCAGTTAATTTTATGGTTAACTGACATCACATAAAGGTGAAAACTAAAGAAAAAGTACTCCCAAAATCTATAGAAGAACTTAAATGAAGAAATAATTGTTCTTCTGAAATGTGACCAGTTTGTACAGGCACACAGAGTAAATAACACAGACAAACAAAGTGACAAACAAAACATAAAGGCAGTATTTGATTGATCATGCAACATATATATCAATATCAAGACAATAAAAAATTATTCCAGGGAAAGATCATACTTTTTCTGTACTGACGGACAACAAGCGGCATAAAAAATTCAAGGGAATAACTCCATTTATGCATTCACAGTGAAATAAGCTACAGCAAAACACTTAAATTTTCCAAAATTCATATCATTCAGTGAAAGGATATATTTATCAGAAAAGGCTCATTCTAGAGGTAGAAGGAGACCAAAGAAGAGTTTGGAGGGAACCATTAGATGCATGACCTTGCACACTTTGAGCTAACAAATGATACAGGCATTTGGCCTACAGCAGAGCTGAATTGAGGCAAAGACTTCCTCCAAAACCAACCCCACCGAGTTGGAGATGGCTTAGTTTGGTTTGGTTTGGTTTAGTTTGGTATATATGTACTCTACACCAACAAAGCCCCCAATATCCATCTTTTGACGCATCCACAATCCAACTAAAATCCTATCTAAAAAGAAAAGATTAATTCTTGTCCTTAACCGAGGATACATCTAGCACTCCGACAAATCATAATAACTTCGGAAAGAACAAAAAGTGGTCAAAATGATGATCCCATACAAAGAGGCTGGTACCACTAATACTATACTCATAGATTGCAAGTATCTTTTGAAATAGTGGTTAGTTTCCTTATGTTTATATAGCCAAAGCTCATTGGAGCAAATGATTGCCATGTTTATCACGTACTTTGGAGCTGGTGTCAGAGTACAGAAGTGTATGCAGATTATTTAGTGTACTTAGAAAACTAGTTTGAGAAGTTTCACAAAGGAATTCTACTGAGATTTGTGATTTGAGGGTTTGGCACAACATTTCAAAACAACAATGCTTGGAATACTGAATGAATGGTTATATGATACCTCTTTCTCCATTCTACTCGACTTAGAGCAACAAATTCAAAAACTTTTCATTTCCTTGGTCCATCCTTTTTCAAAGCCTGCCTCTTGCCTTCTAATTAACTCTATCCTCAACCCCCATGGCTTTTCATCACAAGTGCATCATTTCACCAACATTTTGATACCCAAACCATTTCCAAAGTCCTTCCTTCTATAGATTCCACTTCAAATTTGCTGCAAATTTTTCCAC
The DNA here is from genome assembly GCA_025585075.1 of Nepenthes mirabilis. Lineage (NCBI taxonomy): Eukaryota > Viridiplantae > Streptophyta > Magnoliopsida > Caryophyllales > Nepenthaceae > Nepenthes > Nepenthes mirabilis. The sequence continues at coordinate 46,123 of JAODPA010074269.1, forward strand.
AGTAGCTTTATCTTTTAAGGTTCACCACTCATTTGCCTTAACATCCCCATTCAGCAGTCGCATTCTGAATACGTTGCTTTTTAATAGCCCAACATTCAAATCCAAGTAACACAATTTGCCTTTTAGCGGTCTTGTATTCCCTTTTTTTAGAGATACTTGATGCTAATATAACACCCTAGATACATTCTCCAATTTATACAATCCACCTAGAACCCATGTGGCATCTTCAATCTCTCCATTTTGTTAAATTATAAATTGAAGGTGAAGATATAATTAGTGCTAAGAATTCCTCAGTTATAAATTTTCACTTGTTCATCATTCAGCTTTAATTACCAAAAGTGCAATACATGTAATCAAGTTTACCCCTACTTATTTGGAACCCACTAGATTCTCAAGCCTCTCATGGTCTCACAATAATTCTAACTATTGTCTTCCACACCATTTTAATTAATCAAAACAATATCCTCTGCAAAACACTACGGGACATGTTTTGAATATGTCAAGTTCACCCACAATTAAGATAAATAAGTATAGAATGCTAATATCAAAAGCTTCCTAGTTTACCCTCCTACAATTCCTACACTAGGGAGAATCCCATCATACTTATACTTCCTTCACAGCATCTGTATATCTACAACCATGAGGTACTTACCAAAAACCCGAAAAAAAAAAAAAGGAAAATAAAAAAAGCTCTCCCTTCTTTTCTAGCTATTAGACTTCCTCAAGTATCCCACAGTAAGCCTTTTGTAAATCAAAAAAGTTCGTCAGGTGGAGTTAGATCATCTTTGGAGTTTTAGTTCTCAGATTTATTTGACATAGATCCTAACCAAGCAGCTAATGCCATATTTACCCTCCAACACCTCCAATCTCAAATTCTACATCTCCCATACTACAACACCACATTTAATTGCAAGACCCTAACAAAATAAACCATAACAAACACTATTGGACAAATATGAAATTTCTTAGTTGTATTAGTCTTCCAATGAAAAAATTTTACTTCTAGCACATTCCATCCAATCAACACTATTGTCAACCCAACTATTTTATTAATATTCGTTTCTTTGAGCATCTGGGCTTGCAAATTGAAAAACAACATAATGCACAAATTTTAGTAAAAATAATTTTTTGGAGATTCAAATTCAAAACAAATGTAGGGACTGGATTCCTCATGAAAATAAAATAGATAAATGCAAGTCCCATATTAACACCATTCTGGCCTTGTTCCAAAGCCCTAAATCCTGCAAATAATAATAATAATAATAATGTCTGTAAAAGGTAAAACAACCTTCCAACGAATGGATCTTCTACTTCTCACAGTGAAAAATGAAAACAATAAATTGATATAATTCATTAGCATACGTTTCACCATTGTTCACTGTATTAACCTCCCTAATTTTATATTCTTCATATTTTTGAAAACACCTAATACATGCTAATCTCCCTGCATATTTTAACTACAAGCATGTTTCCATATTCTTATTTGTCTCCCTTTCCCTGCATACTTCTTCCAGTGCATCTCCAAGAGTACAACAATGTACACGTATCTTCCCTGCACCCTCATATGCCTCTATTAAACTACGTATTTTACACACCAATCATCAAAAGTAAAAAATGGATTCCCCTCCACAAAATCAAATGGAGTTGAATGCTGACTTGAAGGATAAATGTAAAATGGCATCTCCTGTTTCATGTTAGTCACGTGGAAGTGAAGCATCAGAAATCAACACACAAACACCCTAAAAAAAGAATCTTTGTACAAACAGCATTCTGATGCAGGAAACTATGCAACATGACTAACCAGAAGAATTTTTGAGATTTATTGATAAGCTAAATTGGGTCATGGGAGGGGGGGAATGTGTGCTTAATCAACCAAAACTGGACCCAAAAAACATACAGCAGACAATCTCAGCTGAATATCTGCAGTATCATCATCCGCCCCAAATCCCTCAGCAATCAAGCGCATCAAGTTGTTTGCCACCTTGATATTTACCAAATCGCCTGCATGCTCGAATACTTTATTCATGGTCTGTGAAGCAAAAATGTCAGGGCAGCAGATAATGAACAGCATAATCTTTGCCACAGAACAATAATATGCCAGATACCTGAATAAACCAATGATTACTAGGGGCAAATTGCTCAGCAAGTTCGACACATCGTGATGCTATCTCAGTTTTGTAATGGCTATCAGTGATGCTTATCATGTAATCAATCATATGAGCAACAATCACTTCCACATTAGAGGACTTGGTCATTTTGAATAAGAGTTCAAAGGTTTTCCGCTTGAGAGTATCATCAGGATCCTGTATTGTGAAGGACATTCAACATGTGAGGGAAAACCTTTTCAATCAAGGATGCAGACAACAAAAAAACTCAACAAACAACCAATCAGGTGAAAAGAAATAGTTATAGAAAAGCCAAAACTCGAAAAATTGGAAGTACAATCCTGAAACATGCAAGTAACATTAAGCAGGAAAAACTTATAACAGAAGCGTTCACTGTCATCTTTAATGTTAATGCCTTGAGTCCCAACCACTTAAGGTAACATGGATGATGTTTACACCAATCTATCATGTCCTAAGCATCGCACTTGCCTCTAATAATTGAGGGGGCATCAAACTCTTTAGGGTGCATTCATATGGGAAACAGTTTTCCACTTTCCATTTCTATTTTCATATATGAAAACTGTAAGCAATAATTTCACTGAAAAATGGGAGTCAAAAACAGCAAAAAAAACTTGTCAGTACTCCTCAAAACTGAATAGAGAGACAGGAAAACAACCCCAAGCAGACTCCAGAGAGGTTCAATGCACAGCAGTCTCTCAGTTGACAAAGATGCTGGCTCATCTCAGAGGCAACTGCAGCTTCTCAGTCTCCCTCCTGATGTGAAGCCTAAAGGGACAGGGCACCAAAATCTATCTGTTTGGGAGATTAGGTCTGAGGTCAAAGGCCAACAGTTTTTCTAAGCCAAGGCTCAAATCTTACATGTTGGGAAAATAAACAAGGATCCGTTCAGAAGCCAATATTTGGATTTGGTATAGACAGAGAACAGAAAAGTTCCCAATTAGGATAAATGTATTGGACAAAAAACGGTTTTGAAACTACAGCTACACTTCAAAGCTGACACAATATTCAAACTAGGAAAATTATCATTCTGCATGGTTGACAGCTATGTGTTAGAATCCAAACAGAGTCGTGTAAATTTTTATATAGTTTTTCTCGCATCCTTAAATTTTTCTAGGATATAAGTAAATTTAGTTTGAATTTTAATATTATAGAAAAATTAGATATCCCATTATCAAAGTTGAGATATTTTAATGTATACTAGTGCTAAAGACCAAAAAGCCTAAAAACCTCTATATGAGGGAATGAATTCAAAAAAAGTTTTTCAATATTCGATTGTCGCCTATTTCTATTTGAATATTTGCTCGTATTTCCACACTTTTAGCTAACAACTTACTTACGTTCGATATATTCAACACTAATTACTTACTTGTAATTGGGTTTCAAGGTAGACCCTCACATTTCAATATGCTCGAGGGTCAACTTGGTTGGTGTCTAACTCCCAACAGCAATGGAAGGACCACATGGCATTGTGTCAATAACAATTGTACCGCCACAGCTAGTATTACAGTCTAACTTACAAAATAATTAGTAAAAAAGTTCCCCATTTTGGAAAAAGCTTATACAGTGGCATTGTGATGGCAGAAGTGATACTACAATCGACTACTCAGACAACTCCCGCATTATATCTGACTATAGCGACTCGTCACGAAGCTCTTGAGAGAAGATTGATCAAGCTAGAAGGCCCAAAAGAATCTTTTGATAGGACGGAAAGGTGGATAGATAGTCACACCGCCCAACTAAAATCCTTCCAAACGGAGGCCAATTACCTAATAGGAGATGTTCATGACTCAATAAGGGTGTTGCAAAATAAAAATGAATAGCTCACTGATAAGGTAAGCATTCTAGTGTGCATTGTCGCGAGTGATGGTAGTGCCTTTGGCAATGGCAAAGACAAGCCTCCAAAACCTCACACATATAATGGCGTGCAAAATTCAAAGGAGCTTGACATTTTCATCTTCAATTTGGAAGAGTGCTTTCGAGCCACGAACATGGATTCTGGCCATGTCTCCATGATGACAATATAACTAATTGGTGATGCCATACTGTGGTGGCATACCAAAGGTTAGAAGATTGCCTAGCGAAGATTGAACATCATCTCACCTCAAGAGAAAATTGATGGTACAATTCTATCCAAAAAGCATGGATTTCACAACACAAAGAAAGTCGAAACTAATCAAGAACACAGAGATAATCAAAGACTACGTCAAAGTTTTCTTGACATACATTTTAAATATCAAAGACATGTCTGACAAGGATCATCACTTTCACTTCATTGATAATTTGCAACTATGAGATTAGATGGAGTTATTTACCCAGCCATGCAAGATTTGACTTCCGACTAAAATATAGCAGAAAGACTTATTGACTACGCCATTTAGAGGGGCAACCACAACCAAAGGAATGGTGGTAATCTATCAATGAAGCTCATAGGGTGCATCCAACATAAACAAAACAGAAAGCATAGCCAAAAGTGGACAAAGTAATTTTTGGAAAAATTCATCGCCTGTGAACTTTCAAGCCTCTAAGGGAAACATCAGTACGCCGTTGAGTAAGAAGATGTCTTCTAGTGGGTATTTCCTATGTGACGGGCCACATAAGGTGATACAATGTCCGCACAAAGGAGATTTAAGTGCTACAAAGAAGAAAGGATCAGCCAGAGTCAAAAGATGACAAGAATGTTGGGGACTGAGCTGGCATAAGCAAAGGCCACCTCTTGTGTGCCATGGAGCAACATGCCCAAGCATCCACCAACTTTATAGACCTAATGTATGTTGAAATCAAAGGGAATGGCAATAATGCCCGAGCCATGGTCGACACGAGCGCCACTCACAACTTCGTGGCTAGGACCGAAGCGGATCGATAAGGTATACAACTACAGCGAGATGGCAACAGTATGAAGATCGTGAAGTCAAAGGTAAAGCTTACCCTTGGTGTTGCCAAGTCTATACCAATACGAATTGGAGAGTGAAACAACTTCACGACAACATCTATAGATAACTTTGACCTGATTTTGAAGATAGATTTATTTGATGCGACTAAAGGAGTGACCATGCCCAACTTAAAGTCATGCTCCTATGGGTGAAAGTTTGGGGTGAGCGCCTCCAGAAGGCTAAAAAATATGAGAGAAGGGCAAAGACAAGGTGTTGTCCACACACCATCTTAAAAAGGGTCAAAAGAAAGGTAGGCCTAGTTTCCTCGCAGATTTGTCAATAGAGCAAGACGTAAAGGTTGGATAGCTGTCATCTCAAGTCAACTTGCCCCTGGAAGAGTTTGAGGAGCTAATGCTGATGGAGTTTACCAAGGTATTCCCTCCACGAAAAATCATGGATAACTAGATCGAACAAATACCAGGGGCAAGACCACCTACTCAAGGAGCGTGTAAATGGCACCCTCGAAGCCAGCGGAGCTTCAAAAACAACTAGATGAGTTAATAAGTTCAGGTTTCATTCACCCGCCAAAGAAATCTTATGAAGCCCCAATTCTAATTCTGAAGAAGAAAAATGAGACTCTACGCCTTTGAATAACAAAGCTCTAAATAAAGTGGCCATGAAAAATCACTATCCTATTCCTCTGATCGCTGACTTATTTGATCGATTGAGCAAACCAAAATACTTCACGAAACTTAACCTGAGTTCGGGTTATCACCAACTCAGAATTATAAAGGGCATGTGTTACAAGATATGGGGCTTTAAGTGTTTTGTGATATCCTTTGGTTTGGCCAATGCTCTAACAACATTTTCTATGTTGATGAACTAGGTATTCCATAAATTTTTGGACAAATTTACAACGATCTACATGGAAAACATCATGATATATAGATCAAACCTAAAAGATCATCTGAAACGACAGAGACTAGTGCTCTAGGAGTTTACAGAAGATCACCTAAAAAATCATCCCTACATGAAGCGTAAGAAATGCTCTTTTGCTTAGGAGGAAATCAACTTTATAGGACACTTAGGGGGACGAGATCCACTACAAATGGATCCAAAAAAGATACATCGATGCCTAATAGGACATTCAAAAAAAGCAACACATTTAACAGATTTGTTCATGAAGGATGGGAAGTAGGATTAGTTGGAGTCCTATCAAAAAGCCTACGAGGAATTGAAGTGTACGACAATGAAAGAGCCTATATAAACCCTCCCAAAAGTTACAAACACTTTGAGGTGCATACTAATGCATTGGATTTTTCCCTCAAAAGATTTTATTACAAGAGGGTCATCCAGTAGCCCACAAAAGTAATAAACTAAATAAAGGCAAATGATGTTATGCAGCCCAAAAGGAGTTGCTAGCGATCGTACACTATCTAGAGACATGAAGACATTATTTGTTCAGCTCCACGTTCATGTTAAAAATCAACAACGCTGCTACCAGCCAAATTTTCAAGCAACCGAAGTTGACTTCAAAGCAAGCTCGGTGACAAGAACTCTTAACAAAATTGGACTTGGAGCTAAACATAAATTCAGGCACTGCAACAAGATCCAGATGCCTTCAGTCAAAGACCAGGCTTCATTGCCTTATCTCGAGTAGCCCACCTACTGACAAATGATTGCCATGACCATCCAAGAGAAGGTAAAGTTAAACTTACAAAATGACCTCATGGCCATAACTCTACTTCAACTGCTTTGAGAAGGAAAGAATTAAAAATTTTGAATAAACAATGGATTGATCTTCATAAAAGAACACAAGGTTTTGATACCCAATGCTGGAGGACTAAGGAAGACATCCCTTAGAGAGTGCCAAATCGCTTACAAGGCCGGTCATTTGGGCTGATAGTATACCCTGAGCTTGCTGCAATAAGGCCATTATTGGCCAAAGATGGAGGATGATATAATAAGTTATCAAAAACCTATCTCACCTATTAGCAAGACAACATTGAACGTCAGTAGCCAACAAGGTTGCTAAAACCCCTCACTATAACAAGTAGATCATATAAAGGTATTTCCCTCGATTTCATCACTATGCTACCTAAGGTTGGTGAGTGCTCGTCGTGGACCGCTTCTCAAAGTACACCACGTTTGTTCTGATATGGAGAAGTTGTTTGGGGGAAGAGGCAACATCCCTTTTCTTCAAGCACAATGTCAAATACTAGGAAGTGCCCCAAAACATTGTAACAAAAATGGTCACATCATTTGAGCCTTTAGGTCAAACTCTTCACTGCTGGTTCAAAACTGAATATCTCATCATGTTACCATCTTTAAATTAAAGATCAAGCGGAGAAATTCAATGTCCTACTCAAGGAATACTAGCGTCATTTTGTGCTTGCTAGTCCTAAGGATTGAGTAAATATCCTCAAAATCGCTCAAAATTTTCTTAAACACTCAAAAGTGATATTCTTCAAACAAGAGTCCTTTTGAGATTGTGATAGATCAACTCGTTTCTTACAAACATTATAGTCAAGCCATTCAAATGAAAATGTCATCGCACTTACAACTTTACCCAGGAGTGCAAGCAGTACAAAACAAATGCCAAAGCCTACTAAGAAAAAGTGTCTCATCGAATGAAAAAGTGGGTAAATCAAAAGAGGCGGCATGTGCATATCATATTGGAGATCTAGCATTAGTGAAGCTTCTCCAAGAGCATATGGGGTTGAGAAAGAAATAACTCATCCTTCGAAAATATATAGGCCTTATCTAGATCATTGCTCTTATGGGGAGTACCTCATACAAGATAGATCCTCCATAATAGATAAAAGTCCACCAATCTTCCATAGAATGTTGTTAAAGGGGCAATGTATCCTTGGGGCATAGGCGTAAGGTGAAAAGTACAAGAGCAAGTATAATAGAAGTGAGGTACCCATTTATAAACTATGTATATATAATATTCTTCTAATGATTTCAAGTTGTTAAAGCAAATAAGAGAATTCAAAAAAATCAAAAAATATTTTTCACAACAATAAGAAACTTATAATTCAACAAAAAACAAAAATGATGATAATTAATAAGTATAGCTTTTACAAATACACAAGAACAATGAAATTTATTAACAGATCTAAAATATTATCTCATTAATCAATTTATCTACTGGAATGACTTTTTCATTTTGTATGTGTCTCTCTAAGAATTTTCATCATTTACAAATTCTAAAAGATTAATTCTAGATGTATTTATCATTTAAAGTTAACACTATCTCCCAATTTAACGTAATATGTAACCTCATTTACTCAAATAATTTTAGCTACAAAATCTTCTAGTAAAAAATCATCCTCAAATACAAATTCATCATCATCATTATAGTCTCCATCTGTTAATCTAATGACTAACTAATTAATTTCATCAATCCCAATTTCACCAGCCTAGTTCATATTCAAAATAACTATCAAATATAATGATAATTTAAAAAGAAAAAATTAGTTTTGTTTTTTAAGAAAAAAATATGAGACGCTCTAGGCACAAACATTGAGCCTTGACAAAAAACGTGCGCCTTAGCGCCTAGGCACGTGCATCTCAGAATGAGCCTAGCCTAGATATTTTGAGACAATAGGTTTTGGGCTTCGAGCCTAAGCACGCCTAGGCACATTTGAGGCATGCCTTTAACAATATTGCTTTGACGTAAGTTGTTTCAAGTCTTATTATACAAGATACAAGACTCTTCACACAACCTTTCGAAACGGACCAACATCAGACTGAAGCCACCAACAACATTAGAAGTTGAAGAGATCATTACAAAACAAGAGGTGACAACATTAACTAGAAACAAGAAAGAAGTTATTAACAGAAGAGACAAGTTGATGATTTTCTAAAGACATGAGACTAAAGAGGTAAGAGATCGAAACTACATTTATTATCAAGTCAACAAGGGTATCGATAGCTTAGTAAGGAAAAAAATGTTAGAATTCGTACCGAGCAATAATTTTTTTCTAAAACTTTAAGTAAATTTAATTTGAATTTTTTGTTTATAGAAAATTAGACACCCAATTCTGAAAGTTGAAGCTAATTCTAAAAGCTAAAATGCCCAAAACCTTCTATGGAAAAATAAACTTAGAAAAATTTCTTTTATATTCGATTGTTGCCTATTGCCATTTTATTGCTTTCTCGTATTTCAGGAATTCTAATTAGCGACTAAATTACATTCGGCATACTCAATACTAATTGTTTGCTCATAATTGCATCCCAGGATAGACCCTCGCACTTAAATATGCTCAGGAGTTAAGGCTCAGCCTTTAGAACTTAAATAGGTTAAGGCTCAACCTTCAAATTTTAGCTCGTTCTAACTCTTACACAAGTAATACAAGAGTGTAACTCATTGTGCAAATGATATCCTTGCATTAATGTTATTCATATGGCTTAAACTGCTAGCTTTTACATTCCTCTCCTCCAAAAGATACATCCATGTTCAGCAATATGTTCAACTACATTTAGATCCTTATGCCAGCAAAATCAAATTGCCCGAACTAAATATGAAGCCTTTGAACTCTTCACAAAATAGTTCTGACTCCTCACTCCACATATTATTATGCCACACTGATACTATTCTTTATTTCCTACATACTAGTGAAGGAGGTCAGCACTAGTGTGCTTGAGTTGCTCATACCCATCGGCCGATGAGACATATAAGCACACACAAAATAGCAGTACAACAACAAAAAGTCTTAGGCTCCATTACAAAGGTCAGCTATATTAATTCCCTTCCTCCATGTTGCCCTAACTTCAATAGTGGAAGCATCTTCAAATCATTGTTTTATTACTTCATTCTAGGTCTTCAGAGCCAACCTCTCCTCTTCCTACTTCCCTTAATCTCAAATCCATTTTCGTCGCCATTGCATATAGGTGTGGCTTAAACATCTTACCCTCGCCTTTTATTCCATACGAACTCTAATTTGCTAGAAATGCATCCATTTTTTATTTTATCTTTTAGAATTACACCACTTACCTATCTTGACAACCTCATTTACACTGCTCTTCTCTTTTTGCATATGTTTTTTGAAAAAAAAATTTACCAGTACTCCAATCTATAAAATATAGTTGCTCATTTGGCAGACTTACAAACTTTTTCCTTTCATTATCACAAAAACGATACAATGTTTTAAGCGGTCTCCCTAACCCCACGCCTCATGTTCAATAAGTATCTTAGCTTAAAGTCATTTCCTACCTTCACTATGCATATTTTACAAGATCACAATAACCAAGAGTTTGCAATAGTAATCTTTACCATCTTAAGGACTACAACTAAATAACACAAGATTATGGGCTATCAAAGAAACATCCATCATTTATTTCATAACTAATCAATCTAGCTTTTTACCTAATCATCTTAGTATCATGATGAGGACAATGGAACAACGACAGCCATTTACAAAACAAGGACACATAAAATCCAGAAAAAAATCCCATGATGCATACCCTATGAAACCACCACATGCATTGATCACAAATAAGAACAGAGGACAGCAAGAACAGCACTATGTTTTGCCTGCCACAACTGGACACCAACAATAAAATATGGCAAGGACCACCCAAGATGGCCCTGAAAGATTGACTAATATGATTCACCACAAATTCCATGAAAAAGCAAATGTGAGCTTGTTTTAGTTCTAAAAAGATAACACAACAAAGAACAGATAGCTTCTCCTCCTAGAGAATACATAAGCCTCACTCTCACCTCCAAGCAATCAATCACAGCAAGTTGATGTTGTTCAGCAACCTCTGGACTTATATTTATCAATTGACCAAGGGCATCAATGCCCATATATTTTAAATTATGGCTATCACTCTGTCCATGAGATTAGAGATCAATACATCAGCCAAAAAAATATTAAAGGAGCCAACAACATTATAAAACTAGAAACCAAGAGAGTCAAAGACAGTCAAAGTGGTAAAACCTTCAAAAATCTGGATATTGCATCAGCTGCAGCTTCCAATAACTTGGTATTGGGATATATTGCAGAAACGCAGCATACACACTCATAAAGCACAGCATTTCCTATATTACTTGACGGATCACACTTCTTGATTATGTCACGCACAACCATATACATGTGTTCACTTGCATGCTTGTCACCATTACCCAGCAAAGCCAGGACCTTCAGCAACTTGATCTGTAGTATAAGATTTCTCTCTCAACAGGAACCACAAGACAAATTAAAGAAGCTTCAAAAAAGAAAATGCAGGTTTAGGTTTTGTTGCAGCACAACTCAAAAAATGAAAAAGTAAATAAGAGGCTAATTTGTATGCACCCATTACATAAATGACCTATTAGATGTGATGCCACACATTGCTAACACATGAAGTAAAAACGAAAAGAAGGGAGGAGAAGAGTTTGGATGAGAGAAAAGGAAAACTAAGCGTCAGGTGCATATACAAGGGAAAGAAGGTAACAATTTAACAAACCATCATGAAGACCATCAAAAGCAAGAACTTTTTTTTTGTAAGTAAAACAAAAATAACTTATCATGCATCATAACATTACATCAGCATAACAGAATCAGACAAAAACAAAATATAAGATGGCATGCCTGGATAAAGGGAGCTGGCACTTGATGATAATCATAAGTTTTGGCCAATCTCCGCTCTGCTACTTGTTTCAAAATGTTGACAAAGATTACCACCAAATCCTTATAGGAATTAGGGTCTATGGTGATCAGATCAAAAAGAGGACAAAGAGAAGCACCCATGACTCCAGGATCATTATCAGAGAGCATCTGCAACAAAGTAACAGAATTTTTAATCACAACGATAAAGCAAATTATATTTTAATAAAAGCCAATAAGGCAATTGTAATTTCCTTATGCATTTCTAAGTTCATATTTATCCAAATGAAAGGAAATCATGACTCTCCACACACAATTGAACATCAGTAGGCAAGCAAGACGCAATGTTGCACGAATTCTAAAATTCATCCAACAAGATTCATCCCAATTTGCTGATGCATTGCTGATGTTGAATCTTAGTTACACCTTTCCATCATCTCAAATTCATTCTCACTATAGTCATTAGTTTTACCACTTTGATGTTTCTTTTTAGTTTTGTAGTTCTTTTCAATCTTTCTATCATCTCCCTGAGGAATTGAGACAACAATCTACGTTGCAATAGGCATGACATCTTGGAGTGTAATCATGGTGCCTAATGCACAAGCATTCCTGCGTTATTGGCACCTGAGGTAATAAAATATACATAGTCTTATCCCTACATTGTAGAGAGTTTATATCTGTGGTTAAATTTATGGCATCTAAATCATAATAAGGCAACCTTATGTCCGTTAAAGAATGAAAGCCTCAAAATAATCTAATTAGTGATATTGTTCTCCATGCAAGAGTTCACTTAATTTCAAGATCAAGAAAAAAAGCATAAGGTAGTCGAATTAACGCTATTTCAAAGCAAAATGTGCGTCCTGCATTTGCCAGCCACTCAGGCTATATGTTTGTAAAAGGGAGCAGATGGCTCAGGATTCAAAGTTCAAGATTAAGACTAGCAATGAAAGCTTACATGATTAAACATTGGATAAATACCGCATGGTGAAATACTTGGATTACCAATATTGTTCTTTTAACACTGGTTCTATTTTTTAAATGCATTAGATTGTTCTTTCAACTTCTTATCCACAATAATGCCAATTGCACTCCTCAATTGCACTCCTAATTCTTTACTTTCCAAAGTACTATAATTTACAGGTGGTCCTCTCAATACCCTCAGCTCTATCTTCCATCCATTTAGTCTCCAATAGAATGCTATATTAATTCTCATGTTCATAGCATCTGCCATCTCTATAATTACACGAAATTGCCAATATTCCCAATTGAGTCTAATCTTCCTGTCTTGGAATAGGTTTTTTAGCTGTATCTGTCCATGATGCCATAGATCTTGTTGATTTTGCACAGGAACAGTAAGAATATACAGTAGCTCTAGCCCATTCAACATTGTACCCATATGATATGTGTTGCAAGTAGAGCATTTCTACGGGTGATGATCTTCGGTCACAAATCCACAGCAAAAGATCAAGATGACATTTTCGGACTTTGGATGAAGATAGAATCAAGAATTTTGTTGTAATAAGAATGCCCAAATCGGGCAGCATTTATATCCTGAGGCAGCAAAGGATCATTGATTTCATGCTCAAGTTAGAGGCATGAAAATTGTTTTGAGTTTGGGCTTTGATTTCCCCCATTCTTGGGCTTAGCTTAGGCGTTTGGATTTTGCCAGGTGGAATTAGCCCATTAAAAATATATGCTATAGAAATTTGCCAGTTGCTACCATATATGCTATAGTTGAGGGATTCAAGCTTCCCACCGTGGGGATTAGCCTTGGTCTTTGCCTTATGGTTGGGTCCTGCCGGGTGGGACATTAAATCAACCCACCAAATACAGCTAAGCAATGTTACACTTGAACCAAAACCAAAACAACAACAACGAACAAGAAAATTAGTTTCAAAATCCTAAGTTCTTTTAAAGCAGATGTTTAGATTGCAAAATTGGAATTAGTTCTGGAATTATCAGTCCACTTCGAATTGGAATTGAGTTAGAAATTAAATTCTATTGTGCAATCACACAAAGAATTACAGGTCCAGGGCTCAAAAAAATTAAGCTCATTTAAATTCTCAATTCAGGCATCATAAGGCAAATAAATAATCAGCCTGGCCTGACCACCTTCTGTATAAATAATAATTTAAATGTTTTAGGCATTTTTTTACACAAATATTATTTTTTATGTTTTTAGGCAGGGGTTTAGATATTATTTTTAGGTATTATTTTTATGTACTAATTTTTTTCAAAAAAATATATAAAAAAAGAAAAAATGATGATAGTTCTACCAAGCTTATAATCCAAAAAAAAATGCTTTTATATAAAGAAAAAAAAATTCCACCTTCAGGATTGGCTGCTCTTCTCTTCTTGGGAGTATTGTATTGACATTGCTGTATTACCTTGTACTAACTTTTATGCCTTCTCTTCAAAGATATAAAACTCCAGCCATCAACATTCCTTTTGGTGCTAGTGAAATTTTATATTTCTAGGTAGATTTTACTAAAATAGTAATGTTCTTAATTTTTAGACAAAATTTTATGCAAATATTAATTTTTACTTTCAGGTAATTCTTTTATTTTTATTTTTTTTTTAATTTCAAATTTTGACAAATGATGGCAGGCCAACCCAACCAATTTGGATGATGGCAACGCAAGCATGAGTTCATCCCAAGTAACCAAGCCCACCATGTTTAGATGACAAACAATTTCTAATCTTAAAATTCCAATTTGTAACTCACCCTCTATAATTATAAATAGTTATTCCAAGTTGTTTTTCAAATCCAAGCAACAGGGACTCAGAATTGAAGTTTCAATCCTATATGGATGTCAAACACCAGAATCAAAATTAAACCTATGATTTCAATTGGAATGCCAACAGCCATGCACAATTCTTACAACCAAATAAGGTCTTATTATAAATATCCCAATTCTTTGTATGATTCAGACCTTGCTTAATTTCTTCCTAATAGAATATTGGGACTAACAAAACAATAAAAAAGTGTATATGATGACTATGATGATAAAAGAAAAGAGAGCTCAGATGTGACCATGAATAGTGCTCCAGCTACATTCTTGCAAGATTTCATTCAATATTTGTAGTTGATGTAAATACATCCAGTAGGTTTTATCAACAAACTTTTATCTTAAAAGAATGAAGCTTAAAATGTTGGTGGAAAATAACAAACAGCTAAAATTCAAGATTATGCCTGAAGATTGAAGATTGAAGTACTTGCATAAGCAATGGACAACAGATCCAATGCGACATACTTGTCTTAGCAAATCCATAGGGTGTAAAAAATAATACCATACTGAGGAAGGTAGAAAAAATGTGGCTCCTTATGTGAAGGTAGAGAAATTATGGTTCCTTGTGTGACTACAAGACAAGGGCTATTTAGACAGTGTATGACATTCTTACATAAATGAAAAGTGGCAAACATGCTCAGCACAGTGAATAATTGAACTAATCAAACTTGAAAATAGTAGAATTCCAATGCAAACTCCAGCTTGGATGAAGGTCGTTTATCCAAGAAGCCTGAACAATTTAGTATAACTCAAATTCAAATTGAAATGTGAAAACTAAAGTTGGTTAGTTTAAATCCCAAACTGATCCCCACAACTACAAGATCACTAAGCTTTCCTTAGATTTTCTTAGCCTTTTTTCCCTTTTCCTCTACAACAGCTCCAAGGTCCAAACTGAGGTCTGAATCAACTACAGTTCTCTGGCAAATTCCTACGCTTGACGGACGGTGTTCTATAAAGGTATAGAACCAACGTCAAAGGGACAATTTTTGAACATTTACAGTAGCTTAGGGAAACACGACTTTATGACCAAAACATTAAAAAATGAAAGACATAGTTCTACTTTATATTCTATTTTTTGCTACTCAAAACATAATCCCACTGCCTGTTAAAAGATTTAGCCCATAAAATTCAGTTATCATGAATAGTTTCTTTCCTTTTTGTTTTTAAACACAACCTTGTGATTTCCCTTTTTGAATTGCATGTGACGCTAGCTAATTTCTCCTCTCCTACACAAAACCTCAGATCATATCACTTCACATTTTATTAGCTATACTCTGCTATACAGTCCATGGATATGAATATCAATGAATCTTAGTTTTGAAGGGTTTCCATCAATGGCATTAAATGCTACCAGAATCACAGTAAAGCAAAGAAATCCAGTAAGGCAGCAAAAGCATTGATAGAGTACTACAGAGAGTCGAAAACAATTCCGAATTGGCTGAAACTAATACCTATACCAAATAGAGCCAAAATCAAAACAATGCCCAAGCACAACATACGAACCTTACGAAAATTTGATACGAGATGAGAAACTGAAGACGGTGATCGCTGATAAAATCTATGAAGAGCCAGAATAGCCTTCTTCCTCACTGCCTCCTTAGGGTGCCCCAGCAGCTCCACCACCTGCGGCAGCACAGCCGGGATCGTCTCTTCGTTGATCAACCTACAAACCGCGTTCAATGCAGCACAGACTACCAAGTAATTGTCCGATTTCAAGTCCTTTTGTATAGTATTAACAATAAGGATGATGAGATCATGGTCCTCGTTCAGGAACAGCGTCACGGCCAAGTAACCGGTGCGCTTAAGCAAGATGTTGTCATCGTGCGTCATCTTCACAGCGTGGATGTATCCGAAGGAGGCGTCGTGGCCGAGCATTTCGACATAAACCAGGCGAATGATGTACTCCTTCATCTTCCGCTTTGGAATGTCGGGCTCAATGATTCGGCGCTTTAGGGTTTCGATTTCGTGGACCACGATCCTGTCCTCTTCAGCCTTAGATCGAGCCTCACCAATGGATTTCACGAGATCTAAGAACTCCTTCGATTGGCCAAACCCTCCTTGCGAACCCATCGCCAGTTCCCTCCCTATTGTCTTCAACTGCTCCATCTTTTGCTGTCTATTTCTTCAATTCCTTGTAGAATAAAAGACGGAAAAACTGAATTGAAAGCAGAGCAAAGTGGGGACAGATAGGGGGCAGAGAATTCAGATGAGGAAAGATCTGAGCTGACAAAGAAGGGGGGAGAGAGAGAATAGCAGCAGGGAGTAGGATCTCTGAACTCTATAAAGCAATTGCGAGACAGAAGGCAGCAAGAGGAGGTGAGGAAAACCAGGAAGAAGCAAGCATCCAGTGACGTGCGTAGTTTCGTGCTCTATAGACACGTCAAATGGGTGTGAGCGGTCAGCCGGGTCTGGCCCTCCGAGGTTCCGATTATAGATCTTGCTAAATTTTAAATTGTTGGCAAATTTCATGTTAAATGATTAAGCAGATGGAATTGAAGTATGAGTCTTTTAATTGCTCCAATTTTATTCTCATCTTATTACTAGTAAAATATTTATTACTACGTTTACTTACTAATGGATTTGAATTTGACTTGTTCTCCAGTTCATGCTGTCGTGGGATCCGGTCTCCGTGCTTCATGGCTTGGATCCTATACGCCACAATAAAAGACGAGAAATTAAAGAAAAACGGTGGAACTAACTCCCCAATTTATCCTCCGACGCTCAAATCAATAATCTTTCTTCCAAAATAAAAAATGCGAAAACGAAACTTGATGGAAATGATACAGGGATGAGAATTTGAAAGTCTAACTATGAGGTGCGCTCGGAATGGAGCGCCTTTTGGTTGTAGTGCACTTATAGGAGCGCCTTTTGGTTGTTGTGCGCTTATGGAGAGCGACTTTTTTGGCCACTGGGTTCGTGAAGAGCGAGCAGTGGCAAAGAATATGGCATTTAATTATTTTGAAAGCGGGATTGCTTGTGTATGTTTGAGCATTG
>JAODPA010074280.1:0-29359 GCA_025585075.1 Nepenthes mirabilis
ATCCGAACAAAGATCCGGGACATTACAGTTAACCTCTGCACGTAATGTTTGAAAATAATATCAATAATTCGTCAAATTTTATGCTAAAGCCGTAAGTAGGTTTTAAAGGTTGCAATTATAAATGTCAGTTTACCTTTTTTTTTATTTCAATATCATTTCAATGATAGCAGCTCCATCTTTTCTCTAAAGCAAAGAACAATGTGCCTACAAGCCCACCGTTAAAGACATATCATTTAAAATCATATGAACAATTTTCATAAAGCCTAGTAATGCTTCAAAAGCCAACATACATGTTTACCTCTCCTAAATTTTCTTCTGGAATTTCTACCCAAAATAGCTATCTTAACTCCTTCCTTTTCATCTTCTCTGGCCTTTAAAATGTTGTCCCCTAAAAAATATTTTATATTGTTAACAGTGTACGAGAAAAAAAAAACAAATATTACTATATTCATTAATAGCTTATGACACAAACCTATATTTTTCGAATTAATTTACGAGCCTTCTAAAACTATTCATCTACCAAATCCACATTCACATCCTACAAATGGCGTTCGCACCCAAATTTAGAACTAATGCCAATACTAAATTTAAAATTACACAAAAAAATACACAAATATTGGAAGTCATGAATATCATGATTATTCTACCTTGATGAGCCAAACCATTATATAATTGTAAGTATAAATCCCGGATGGTACTTCGTCATCTTTTCACTTAAGGAAGAAGCACGCAATATCAACATTAAAGCCTAACAAATAAAAATATAGCTAACATTCACACATAAGATAAAATAAATCTAATCAGCAATCACACAAATGTAATTTTTAATAGTCTCATTGACATTTTATCATCTTTTCAGCTACATTTCATATGTTATTTCTCCTATTAAGTGCCTTCAGATCCCATAATTATCTCTCCTACATGCCAGATCATCGCAATTTGAGAACAATTTATTAAAACACATTATTTTACATTCAAAATTGCAACCTCTGTCGAAAGCCTAGACTTTAAACCTATCCGCAGAAATTTAGACGAAAACTTAAACACTAATACCTGACCCATAACCCTAAGAAGTACGAAACTAAGAGAAACCGTATAGCACCATTTAAAATAACGTCCGTATGAATTTAAAATTTGTTAGTATCAAGTACCTTGACAATTTGACAAATATTCTACATGCAAATAAAAATTTACGTAGAGTGCTCCGCTTCTATTACCATCACCTACAAATTAGAAATTAACATGCTATAATACCAAATATTTGTCGTATGTACCAATTTTTTGAGAGAACGTGACACTATTCTGCAAGAATTTCATCGCCAAATCCAAGTAAGAAATATGTGTATATGTTAACATTTGCATATAACATTTGAAAATAATGTCACTAATTCGTCAAATTTTATACTAAAATCTTAAGCAGGCTTTAAAGGTTACAATTATAAATGACAATTTACCTTTCTTTCAAGTAAATATCCACACTAAACAAGATTATTCATGAAAAAATATTAACTTCAGACACAAATGTTAAAACATATGAAATTCAAATCACAATGTTCTTAAACTGAAATTCAATTTTAAAAATTCTTACAACTTGCAAAGTAGAGTACTAAAAATTTTAGGCATAAATGACTTATAATGCGTGTTATGATAAAAGCACACGGAAGGCAATACAGAAATCTAATACCAAGATCAAAGATGCATTAGCAAATCTACACTTTCAAAAAATTTTATTCAAAATCAATTTAATATGCTACCCTTCATCAGCCACCATTAGTAAAGTAAAGAAAATATCTAGTTGGATAATATTTTGGATAAAGAGATGGATATCGAGCGAGTCTCGAGCACTCAGCGAGCGGAAAACATTCTGATTTTTCGGCTCGAGCGGGTAGTGAGCGCCAGGCAAGCCGGATACATTCTGGATTTTCGGCTCGAGCGGGTATCAAGCGTCAGGCGAGTCGGGTACATTCTGGATTTTCGGCTCGAGCGGGTATCGAGCGCCAGGAGGGCGTCGGGGTTTCGGACGGCTCGAGCCACTAGAGGGCGGAACAGACAGAATGGACTTTAACCCGACAACCCACAACCCGATATGGATACAATAATACATATGGTCACGGAATATACCAATAAGACAAAAGTCTCTAACAATCTAGTGCTAGAAATCGTTGCGAACTCTACTAGCACGAGTATGGACACTGTTTTGAAAACATTTCATGATCTTACTCTTCTATGATTTTGTGATTTGTGATAATCTTCAGCTGGAGTAAGATCGCAAGCACGAATGTGGCTTGTGTATGACTTGCTTGTGCTGAAGTTAGCAGGATGGTATATGCAGTCGGTGGGCATGGGGTGGATGGAGAAAGCCTATCTAGTGCCAAGGCTTACGATCCTGTCTGTGACAAGTGGACCCTGATAGCATCCATACATTGCCCAAGGTGGGGCTGTTTCACATTTTGCTTACACAGTAAGCTATATGTGATGGGCAGAAGGTCGAGCTTCACCATCAAGAACTCAAAATTTGTCGATGTGTACAGCCCCGAGATGCTGACATTGTGCAAGATGAAGAACGGCTGCGTCATGGCCGTGGCCCACCCCATGCCAGGAAAGAAATGTTGAGGCAAACAGGGCGTCTGAACAGAATGCTCTGATAACGCAGTGACCGAGAGGACAAAACACTCGGACAGAGGGACAACGTTCGGACGGACAACCAAAAGTAGAGATAGAAAACCGTAAGAAACATACGAGATTTTAACGCGGAAAACCCTTCTGAAACCGAAGGAAAAAACCATGGGAATAGAGTCACAGCAAATCCACTATGTGAAATAGGTTACAAACTTCCAAAATAGAGTATCTGATACACACCCAAGAAGTCAAAGAGAAAAACTCTCCAAAATAAACCAAGAAAACACTCTTTTTCTTTTCACTCTCTATTTTTCTTTTTTTCCCTTCTCTCACCGATGGTGCACTCCTCTTTCTTCTTTCACAATTAAATTTTTCCTCCTTACACTTTACCGTGCTTGGATGCTTCCTTTCACTCTCTCCAAGATTGCTCTCGCAATCTTGCTTTTGCTCTCTCGCCCTCTGGCTCTTTGGCTCCCTTGCCCAGCTCCCTTGCACAACCAGCAGCAGTCCATATATATAGATACAAGGGGTCCAGGCTCGGCCAGCCAATAAGATGGTAGGATCACGTCCCTTAGGCCTGCCATGGCAAGACCACGTCCGGCGTGCCAGAATGGCAGGCCTGATACCTTGGAAGTTGCAGCCGCCTGCCCACCTGCAAAATGTGGCTACAGCAGGCCTACTGAGAAAGTCAACGCCTAGACTTCAGAGTCCTCGTCCATGTCCTCAGCAACCTCTCGGACATGACGCCTCTGATGAATCATCGTCCACTATTTCCGCCACTTCTCGGACAATAGTTCCCGGACAGATTCTTCAGCCTACTACTCTTCCATAATAGTCATCGTCCAATTCTTCCAACCACCCTGAGGACGGATGTTATTGGGCTTCTCCAGAAATCCGCGTCCATTTGTCTCCTCACGTTCGTGGATACAAATACCACAAAAGAATAACCCCAACAAGAAGCTTCTCTGCATGGAGTGGAAAGACCAAAGGAAGCTAGCCATCTGCATCCCAGAAGACAATCCCTGCAAGGTGGTTCCAGTCCCATTGATTGGGAGCTCTAGCATCGGACACAGGTTCGGCAAGCTCAACGGGAAGCTTCCACTCTTGTCGATGGAGGAGGATCCAGTGTACTGGACGTTGTCATTTGATCTAGATGCAGGCTCAGGGTCGGAGTGGAAAACTTCCAACACTAAACCATCGGCTCCGTGCTTGTGCTGCACGACGGTTGCAGCCTGACGGTGAAAGTGTATGTTGTTCCTGACTGTACCCGCAGGGACCCTGGAGATGGTTGCATTTTCTCAGTTTATTATAACCAGCCCCTTATTTCATGTACTTGTTTCTGTGATGTAAACATGGCCGTGGAAACTAACCACCATTGCAGTGTCGTTAGTAATTTTTTGATCCTTTCCTTTGTTAGTATTTTGATATTCTTTTGTGAATACATTTAAAGGGAAGGAGAAAAAAGGGTAAAAAATCATTAAAATCTACAAAAAAAAAAAAAAAAACTTGTATATACAACACCATTTTGACATTGTTTTATGTCCACGGATAGAAATGTGTCACTGTTAAGTGCCAATTTTTAAATTTTATGTTTCAAAGTTTGAAGCAATGAAAGCATAATCCTGACTTCACACCAATGGACATGGTTAGGGTTGGAGCACTGACAGCTATTCAATTTATTGATCGATGATGGCCAATGTAAATAGTAGGTTACTACTATCAGCGATGATGATTTTGACTAAGTAATTTCATATTTAACCGTTGTTTTAGTTATTTTTATTTCTATAGAAGTTAATAGCTCTATTTGAATAGTTATTTTACTAAAAATAATAGTTTAGAAAAATAGCTTTTTGAGTTATTTTATGGGGAGAGTCGATACTTAATTTTTGGCGTCAATTTGCTACGAAAGCAGCAATGACTTAATTTTCTTTGCTAAGTGGGTTTTTGTGGCGTGCTGCATCAAAATCCGAAACGAAGCTCTGAATCGGAGATGTAGAGAGCCAAAAATTCCCATTCGAATGTCGGACGGTGGGTCCTTGAACGTGTGATCTCCACTTCGACGGCAACCGTATGCCACTCTCAGTTGCGAAACCATTGACATCAGGAGAAAATGTTCGGAGCTTCTTCATCAGCGTTCGGAACGCCTTCGTCGACACCAGCATTTGGCCTGCCGTCTTTGACTCCGGCCTTCGGCACTCCGTCTTTGACTCCGGCCTTTGGCACTCCTTCCACCCCCACCTTCGGAACGCCTTCGTCCACGCCGGCTTTCGGAGCAACGCCGTCAACTCCTGCCTTTGGAACGCCGTCGTCTACTCCTGCCTTCGGCACTCCTTCGACACCGTCGTTTGGGACCAGCTTCGGATCTTTCTCGACTCCATTCTCTCAAACGCCGTTGTTTCAGCAGCCGAGTACCGGCGGTTTTGGCTTCCAGACGCCGTTCGCTACTCCGCAGCAGCAAACGACGCCGTTGGCTAACTTTCAGTTGACTACTCAGATGGCTCCTGTCGCTCCTCTTCCTTTCTCTCTTTCTGAACGTGACATTCAAGTAATTTGTTCTATATAATAAACCATATCCTGTCACTCATATTGCGATGCGGAAATCTTAATTTAGTTTGTGAACTTCATTCACGACGTTGTTTTTCTATGTTTGATAGGCTATTGTTGATGCGTACAAAGATGAGCCTGGAAACCCTAAGTATGCTTTCAAGGTTTGTTTTTTACCTCATTTTCCCTCAAAGCTTTTTTGATATCTGGGATGCCATTTTACTGATTCGACATTTTAATTGAAAACATTATTTTCCTCTTAAATAATGCTACTTATAAAAGCACGAAGAATACTTGGCACTGGTTATCGAATTCCTAGCCCAGGATTGATGTCTGTATTCGTTTGAGCAACTCTATTGTTAGGTACCGTAAGTATGATTCTGATGACTTGGGGTGGGGAGGCTCGTTGAATCCTTTGAATTCTTGTCAATAAGTATGAATGTTCTTATCTGTAATGAGAGAGATGTGATCTTTGAAACCTGTAACGGTAATTGGCTTACTTTTATGGAGCTAAAGATTATTAAATATCTATGTTGGTGTGGCAGTATTTGTTGTTCAGCGTGACTGAGCCTCAATTTCGTGTCAAGCCAGTCGGTGTAGCAGATGTGAGTTCTTCCGTTTGTTATTTAGCATTAGCTTCTTCTTTGAGTTCTTATAAGAATTGTGCTGAATCAATCTTTTCTTGAATTTTCGTTGCTGAGCTGGGATTATTGTGTGTTTGGCAGATAATGTGGTCAGAAGCTATGGGGAAACTTGAGGGAATGGATAGTTCAAATCGTGAGCGGTTGTGGCCTCAGCTCGTGCTGGGTTTCAAGGATCTGTCACAACGTTTGAAGGTACTAGGTTTTTTGGATCAGGGAATTTCATGTAAAAGGCCTCTTTTTCCTCCTGCATAAAGTCCTTTGAAATTTTCAAATTATTTGACTAGTAAACTTTGCTACTTGATATGTTCATATATTATCTCTTATATGATGTAGAATCCAATACTTGTAACCCCTCCCTAATTATGTGTCTAGCATGAGAATATATATCATTCATTCATCTTTTTTCTCTAAGTCAGAGATCAATATTGAAATTGATCAATCTTGAACTGTATGGGAGGATTATTTAAATGAATAGAGTAATTTTTCCATCTTATTAGTCCTGTAATTCTTATTGAAGAAAATTAAAACTCTTAAGCTCTGTTTTTGTGAAAGAATTTTTGGGCTTGACATTGCTATACATTTCCATTCATTGATATCTCTAAATTATTTAATGTTTTGATACTATTTTTGGGTTGTAAAAGGGATTATATATTTCATAAATTGCAAGCATGGTGTGGTATGATAACAACTTACCACTAATCTACAATGGGTCCAACTATGTTGGATGGAGTTTGGGTAAAGGAGTGTGTGTAGCTGTGGATAACTGAAAATCTAGAGTGGTGGACTACAGGTTGAAAACGGAAGCAGAGCTTAGGTTTTCAGGGTTTTCTTTGATCACCTCATATCCTCCTCTCAAGTGAAATCCTAATTGATTGTGCTTTTATTGGAACTTGTTTGACGCCAAACAATTGCTTATATGCCAGTCCAAGAGTTTTCTTGCTTCACCTAACCAAAAATAAGTTGCTTTGATTGTATCTTGTCGGTCAAAGAACTTCAATCATAGATGCCATGGGATGGGTGTTCACACCATGAACCCGCCTGTGAAACATTCCTCTTTTCAGAAGGAAGAAAAGCCAAAATGGAAATAGGTAAAGGCATAAAGATCAATAACTGAATTTTGGGGTAAGAGTTTGTCTTCCCAATGCTTCAACAATTTCACATATTTGATAATAAAGTATCTGAGTTCACTCTGACCAAATCTATGTGACATAAGGATAAGAAATTCCACCTTAGACTTCCTATTCTCCCTCTCATTTGATGGTAAAATCCCAACTACGCCCTTTGCTGCCAACAAATAAATGTTTTTGGATTGGAGAGTAAGGAAAAGGGAATCATCATCATAAATTTCTGTTACTTGGAAATGAAAGCAGTTTATTATGTTGATTCTTGATCAACCAAAAAAATGGGGAAATGAAAGTAGATCATAAAGTTGATTCTTGATCAACCAAAAGAATTATACTTCATATAAGGTGTCAAAATGTGCT
The DNA here is from genome assembly GCA_025585075.1 of Nepenthes mirabilis. Taxonomy (NCBI): domain Eukaryota; kingdom Viridiplantae; phylum Streptophyta; class Magnoliopsida; order Caryophyllales; family Nepenthaceae; genus Nepenthes; species Nepenthes mirabilis. The sequence goes on from JAODPA010074280.1 coordinate 7,292, forward strand.
TTCCAGGAAAAAAAAAAAAAAACTTGACATGATGAAATAGAGGAGGTTCATCATTTTTCAAACAATAGAGTGGCCTACTGTAAGGAGTTCCACTAGAGAAGTGGAACAATTTGGGTTCGCATTCCAAAGTTGAGCTCTGTTGGAAGTTGCTGCAGTGTCGAAACGTATTCATCTATGCAATGTGCATTATGTGCTTGTAGTTACTGCAATGACATTTGTTTTTTGATCCATTGTGGTGCAGCTTCAAGATGAAGTTATAGTTTCTGATGCAGAGAGGTTGCAAATGACCCAAAGCAATGTGAAGATGGTATTCTCTCTGTTTGTGTCTTGTTGGCTCATGTCTGTGTGTATGACCATGCACCTGTGTATGTCTGTGTGCCCAAGCATTCATCCATGTGCATGCCAACCTTTTGCCTTTTATGCAGCTTCAAAGGCATTTCCAGGCCGATACACTACCTCGGATTGAAAGATTGAGACAGAAGGAGCAAGGCCTTCAAAGGCGCTTGCTTAGGGTGGGACTCTTTTTTCCTCTACCTTTTATTATTATAAGTACTTCAATTTTTATTAATTATTTATATCAAGATTTTCTGGCTACAGCTTTATTGAGGAAATCATTTCTGCTCCACTACTAGACTCTGACTGCACTGCAGTCTGCTTTAAGATTTTTGCTACTTGCTCAGGTCACTGACTTATGTCTCATTGCTACCTGTTGTGGCCACACTTCTATTCTGAAGTGTTTAGAATTGGTCTACCTTCCTTGCATTTGGAAAAAGAAATCTATTTCTAAAAAGAAATCAATTTTGAAAAATTGACCCTTGCAAAAAGTAACTCTTGATGCCGAAAATCTTACTTCTTATTTTTTGTTCTGGATAACCCTAGCATCCTTGATTTGAAATTAGGTCATGAGAATAGTGGAAGCATTAGAGGGAAGAGGTTGTCGGTTGCCTTTGATGAAAGGGGAGGTTGAGTTGGCTGACAAGTTGGCCACAATAATTAGACAGGTATGTATTTTTCACCATTTATATTTTTTCCATAGATTATTTGCTTCTAATGAATTGATGCATCTGCAGCTGAGAGGATCTGGAGAACTTTCAAGGAGAGTTCAGAATTTGCTCACCGTATCTCGTGTTCAGGCGAATGCCAATGGTGGTAGCATTTCGGCTTATCTTCCAAGTTCTACTAAAATACATGAGCGCAGTCTATTGGACATGCAGGAGGTAATGTTCCTCAGGTCTAAAACCCATATATTGGCCTTCCATTGTGACCTCTGTTGATGGTACCATCGATTTTACCCAGTAAACATCCTTTGTGTTGTGTGTTTGTACATCTCTGATCAAAGGGTGCTCCTGCCATACTTAATATCATTTTTATATAAATCAATCTTACTGAATTTTTTTCAGTTAGTGTTGAAACAATCATCAAAAGATTTTATCGTACAGTATCTAGTTGTCTTGACTCTAAATACAAACATGTGATCTAGTGGTTACGAGTTGAATCATGGAAATGACTTTTTACTTAATATAAAATAAGTTTGTATATAGAACCTCAAAAGTGGTCTGATCCTTTTTCAAACTCACCGGCCTGCCTTTTTCTAGAAAGAACTAGTAGGGCAGTAGGTTTCATATTGAATTGGTAACAACTTTGTTCACAAAAAAAAAATGTTGATGGATCCAGATCTACTCCAAATGGAAGGTAATATGTGATATTTTTCCTCAATTGATCTGTAGGGTGGAAAATATTTTTTTGCTCAGACATCTTAGATAAATATATGACAAAATAGTGTTGAAAGTTGAGAAGTATTCTTTTTCTCAATATATCATGATTTTCTCTCCTTCTTTTTTCTGTTAAGTAAATAGATTATTATTTTCTTTTGTAGTATTTACACATCCTTTTGCCTGTGGTAGGTCTTACAGCAACAGACGGAGGCAATTGCGAGGCTCGGGAGTGTATTGAAGCGAGATATTAGAGACATGGAGATTATAATGGCCGAGGGATCTGAAACCATTGAAAATGTGAGTTGATGAAAACCAGTGAGTCGAATTCTGCGCCATTTTCCCTTTTCAATTCTTTCAACTGACAAATTTTCCTCCTAAATTTGTGTACTCATCCTCCACCAAATCTGAGCGATGATTCCCTGGTTTTAGGCTAAGTAGCCTCTTTTGATCTATTTCTCTATGTTGAACTTTCATGAGTATGTCTTGGTGTTAGATCCTTTTTGGTGGATCTAAGTAGCTATTAGGGTTTATTACTATTAGAATCATATAGTGCTGAATTGTGACTGAGTAGCTTAGTGCACTACTTATTCATAGAATGTTAAAGATTTGTTACCTATTAAAAATGGTGGCCCAATCTGCAGAAATCTCACATTGTGAGGCCGGGTAGGTTAAGTTGTATGCAATCTTATTCTTATATTGCCCATGGGTAATTTGATAATGTAGACCGTAAATTAGTGGGATCTGCCGCTCCAATTCAGGTGAACTAACTGGTAACTGGGTTTGATTCGACTAGTTCATTGGAAAATCCAACGTTATTTAAATCCTATTTTAGGCTTTTATAATAGCTGAAATCATAATCAATAATAAACTTTAGATGCATTTTCAGCTCAGCCTTTCAATCTGCACACCACCAAACCCTAGGGTGGAATTAAATAGACCTTTTTGATTGGCAGACTAAAACAAACTCAGATTGCAATCTTGGTTAATTCATTGGGATACATGGACTGGAAGAAAATCAAAGAACTTTTATTTGAAAACCAAGTACCTGAATGTGGTTGATATCGAAATATCAGTTTAAACCTCAGATATAGATAGCTTCAATAGCCAACATAAAATGGAAGTCAAGATTTATAATCCAATTATCCTGGAAATTCAAAAGTCTGTTTCTGATCCAGACAGGGCAGACATAAATCTCTCCATCAAACCCGTCTAAGCAGAAACTGAATCACGAGTGCAAATATCACAAAATCGGACATGCAAAACTTCAAGTCGCTTACTTCAGTGACTGATTTGATTGAATCTTTCTGCCCTTTTCATGTTCCGATCCTTTCAAGATTTTCCGAGACAGTTTTCATCCTAGGCCGGATCTCGGGATCTCCTTCAGTGCATGCTAGTGCCACATGGAAAACTGCCAGCACCTCTTTCTTGGCATGCACTTCCTGCAGCAGAAGAGGGTCTACCATTTCTGACAAAGGGTTCTCTTCCTCGAATCCCTTTCTAACCCACTTCACGAGATCTTGGATTTCAGTAGATGTTGATGTCGTAGGAGAGGAAAGCTCGGGAGACTTTCCCGTCAACAGTTCTAACAAAACTACTCCAAATGAGTACACATCCCACTTTTGTGTGGGGCGGCTGCCCGGGATTCTGGCCTCTGGAGCTCGATAACTGTTTGATCTTTCTGGATGAACTGAGTTGGTATAGGGTAGCGCCCCTCCCATAAAGCCACTCGAGGAAGAAGGGTTGCAGCCGGTGATGTTCATCAACCTGTTAAGTCCGAAGTCAGAAATATGTGGTTGGAATTCGTTGTCGAGGAGGATGTTCGATGGCTTGATGTCCCCATGGATGAATTTCCTTGGGCTGCATTCATGGAGGTAAGCTAGACCCCTAGCTGTCCCCTTGGCAATTTTTAACCTGCTAGACCAAGACAGAGGCATTGTTGGCTGCCCTGTTCTTCCTGTAGGTAAAAAATGAAAAAGAATATGTCGTCAAATATGTTAAGATCTCTGCCAAATTTAGAAATCTTTACAAAATATTTGCCTTCATTTCCAAAGTAGGTATGATTTTCACCAAACTGAAAATGTCTGGCCCACCGGTTAGGCTGCCCAAACCATTTGTGGATCAAAAATAAGGAGAAACTATGGTTTTCACCTCTTTAGCTGTCATTAGAATATTTTTGAATGATGTGACATCGATCTATATATATGTTCTTATTCAAATATGTTAGTATGGGTTGATATATGATAAGTCATGTTGATGAAAATATTATAATTGTGACTGAAGAATATCTCTATCATTTCTCTTTTCAAGTGTTAGTGAGAACTAGGCTTGTCATGGCATGGATGCTTTACAAGGTTACTGGGTACAGAATTGAAAATAAACAATTGCTGAGTCTTTGGTTTGTACTATATTGAGATTGAAAAAAAAAAAAAAACCTTAAAGACTCTGTCTAATGTTTCAATTTAACAGAGCTAGTATACAAAGTTGCCATATTGTAGTCTATGAATAATAAGTTTAAATTATGAAATTATATGAATAAAGTTGTATATATTTGACTGTTATTAAGGTTTTTAGTACAGAAAGTCTTATGCACACACACACTCGCCGTATTGTAGTCTATGAATCAGAAGTTTAAAATATAAAATTATATGAATAGAGTTGTATATATTTGACTGTTATTAAGGTTTTTTAGTACAGAAAGTCTTGTGCACACACACTCCTTTTTAATGCTTGAGGGGAAAAAATCATGGCAAAGGGAATATATGTGAGATGCATGTTAAGCCATATAAGTGTAATATTTGTAGGTAATTATCAGTCTTAATTTGACAACAGCTACAAATTATGAGGCATGGTTCTTGATAGGTACACCTATAGTGGACTAGTCCAAAAGAGAGGAATGACCCAAATTTATAATGGCTCATATGTACGCCTGGACGGTTAACGCCAATCGTTGATTGGATGAAAGGCAAAGTTGGGCGGACAATAGGCTCCCAGAGACGATCAATATTTCTGTTGACCGGAAGTGCCACAATAGGCCGGCCTAAAAGCAAGTCTCACGTGAGCTAAGTCCATTTGACCAACACTACTGTCCGCGACTAATAACGGTCTTCTTCCTTGATTTCGCGTTCTCCCAAAAGGCAATCTCCACTGTAACGGTTACCAATAGATTCAGCGCACGTCCCATAAAGAAAGCGCCAAATTCTCTCTTCTTGCCTGCAGCAAACTCTAACGGTTGTGAAACGCAGAAGAAAGGCAATCAATCTATAGAGCTGTTACCGCCATTAAAGCTCTGCGTCAGGAAAGAAAGCAATTCTAATAGAACGTAGGAATCAAGCCTTCCTGTCTAAGGAAGGTCGCCCGGCATATCAGCTATAAAAGCCCATGAAGTATTCATTCCATGACACGTTCTTTTTTTGCTAAAAATACTCTTAATAAGCTCACGTAGCGTTCTCGTAATTCTAAAATCTCCCACTCTTACAGAACTCCAACCCTCTTTCAGTTATTACGTTCTCAGCGAACACAGTGCCGAGAAACAACGCTCCTCACGAACCTCAGAAAGCTTCTTGCATCGAGAGCAATAACCCCATCACAAACACTCTTTACCTTCTCATCGCATTCATTCCCTCTACTTTCTTAAAGTTCGAAGGCCGATTACTGATTTAAGCGTCGAACCTCAGAACCTCCCGCTGGCACTTGATCCCTTGTTTATTGTAGTGGGGTGTAGTATCCAGACTCAATGAACGGAGTCAAATTCAAACGATCAAGTTGACTCAAACTTGTTCGAAACTTGAATCCATAGACGTATCATTAGCGCCATCTGTGGGGACGCTTACAAAAAGCCAACCACTTTTCTCAGATACCTTTCTCAACTTCACCTTCTATGCCAACGTCACCAACCGGAATGGTGAACATGAGAGCACAAGCTAGCGAGCCTACCAGAGATGTGATCTTGTCCGACAAGAACCACGCTGCTGGTACCATGGTTAACGGGACGGTTAACGGGATACCCACACCCTTCTTTCAAAACCTGGTGGAATACATGTAGAATACGAACAAGATACTTCAGATACTCTGTTCCTACCATGAGCACTCATAGCACGGGGCTCCGTCAGCGGCAGTCCCTGTACCGACCTCCATGAGTAGAGGTCAGGGGAAGAAGAAACTGGCCAAGAAATCTAGAAGGCCAGCCAACATTTAGACACTGGAGTTCTCACGCACCCAAAGTCCACTAAGGCCTGAAGAGCGATTGGTCAGCATGACTCCAGAAGAAAGTCCTGAGCGAAGGAACACCTGATACTCTCAGGTGGAGACCAGGACCCAGGCTCTGGAGGAAGTCTCTCGGGTCATCAGATCCACTGGTGGCAATAGCCGCCCGGCTACTGACTACGCCAGAGAAAGAACAAAGTTGATGACTTATCTCAACTCCAAAAGATCGGCCAATGCTGCTCGAACTAATCCGAGATTATAGAAGATTTGGAACCGCGTATTCAAAGATAATGAACACGTTATCGATCTGGATAGATCTCCTTTCACAGTAGAGATTTTGAACCATTCGATGCCGGCAAAATTCAGGATGCCACCCCTTGACTCATGATGGGAGCGCTAATCCAATTAATCACCTCGATCATTTCTACACCCATCTGAGTCTGTAAGGGTTAGAGAACGCAGCAATGTGCCGCTACTTTCCGCTTACCTTGAAAGGGGATGCTCGCATATAGTTCCATCACCTTCCCTCAAATTTGATCAGGAGTTTTAGGGAGCTAACTGACTTCTTCTCGGCGCAATACGTCTCCAATTGTCGAGAAGAGAAGTAGCATTGGCACCTCTCCCATATCAAGCAGAGGGATTCCCAGGCTCACGGAAGAGATGAAACTTGACAGTTTCATCTCCGCGCTGACATACAGGGATTTCTTTAGGCATCTAAGGCCCTCCGCAAACCTTCTGGGAGACAGAGTCCATCACCCGGGTCTACGTTGAGCGGAGGAGGCCAGTGAGGCTAAGCGTCTCGAGCGGACTGAATAGCCTTGCTCATTCCCGGGAGAAGGAAAGAGGAAGTTCAATGGTAGTGATCACTCCCGCAAGAAGCACCACAGGACCGGACCACCAGAGCGAAGAGACTACGGGCCGATCAACTTGATGCCCTTGACTGACACGCGTTTGAACTTCTTCATGCAGATCCGTAAGGATAAGTTTTTTAAGTGGTCAGAACCACTTAAGAAAGCGGAAGGAGAAAATCCAGTTAAGTATTGTGATTTCCATTGATCTCTCAGATACTCTACGGAAGATTGCAAGACCCTCCAATGAGAGATAGAAGAGCTAATCCGAAGAGGCCATCCCACCAAGTTTGTCAAAAACCCTAGCCAGAGCTCTGGCACTGCAGGAAGAGAAAGATCGGAGCCTTCCCCTCCACGGAATTAGATCGCAGTAGGAGTGATCAATATGATCACGAATCGACTGGCCAAGACTTCGGCGGGCCGCAAGGAGTAGCAGACTGGAAGGAAGAAACAGCACACTGTAGATAATGTCATTTGCTTTAGCGACGATGACTTGGAATATGTAATCTCCCCCCATGCAGATCCCCTTACTATATCCGCGCTTGATTCGGACGGCAATGTCGACTACCAATTGAAACAAGTGTTTATTGATAATGAAAGTTCACGTGATTTATTTTACCTTAATGCGTTTTTGAAACTTGGTTTAAAAAAAGAGTCAATTGAGGCCTATCGAAGGCTCGCTGTACGGCCTTGACAACGAGTTGGTGCCCGTCCAAGGGACGATTCAGTTGAATATCACCCTGGGCATATACCCAAGAATGGTGAATCATGCACTCACCTTTTTGGTAGTTGACCTACTCTCCGTATACAACACTATACTAAGTCATCCGTGCCTAACAGCATTCGGAGCCGTCACTTCAATATCGCACCTCAAGATGAAATTTTCAACATCATACGGTGTGGGTGAAGTGTTGGATGACCGGACTTGTTACATATCCCAGATCGCTCCCAGCGGCAACACCAGGTCGGCAGGAGAACTTGACTATCGAGACGAAACGACCTTACAGCAAGCACAATTTAATGAGGAAACCAATCTAATCCCACTAAACCCGGAGAGGTACGTGCAGATCGACGGCTCACTCATTGGTACTGTAAGGTCCCACATTGGATTGGGGGAGGAGAACGAAGTGTCCTTATAAGGGCATGGACACCTCCCCCTTGTAGACGCGTTTTGGGGGCGGCTTAGGCCGTCTACCAGGAATAAAATCGTGAGGCCTGTAGGCTTCGAGATGCCGTGAAACTCTCCTAGGTTGCGGCCTGTAGGCTTGGAGACGCCGCGAAGTTCTCCCGGGCCAAAGCGGACAATATCTACATGCGGATGCGCCGGGGACGTTACAAATGGTATTAGAGTCGGGATCCGGTCCAGTGTGCCAGCGAGAACGCTGGGTCCCCATGGGGGGTGGACTGTAAGGTCCCACATTGGATTGGGGGAGAAGAACGAAGTGTCCTTATAAGGGTATGGACACCTCCCCCCTTGTAGACGCGTTTTGGGGGCGGCTTAGGCCGTCTACCATGAACAAAACCGTGAGGCCTGTAGGCTTGGAGATGCCGTGAAACTTTCCCAGGCTGCGGCCTGTAGGCTTGGAGACGCCGCGAAATTCTCCCGGGCCAAAGCGGACAATATCTACATGCGGATGCGTCGGGGACGTTACAAATGGTATCAGAGTCGGGATCCGGTCCAGTGTGCCAACGAGGACGCTGGATTCCCAAGGGGGGTGGACTGTAAGGTCCCACATTGGATTGGGGGAGGAGAACGAAGTGTCCTTATAAGGGCATGGACACCTCCCCCCTTGTAGACGTGTTTTGGGGGCGGCTTAGGCCGTCTACCAGGAACAAAACCGTCAGGCCTGTAGGCTTGGAGATGCCGTGAAACTCTCCCAGGCTGCGGCCTGTAGGCTTGGAGACGCCGTGAAATTCTCCCAGGTTAAAGCGGACAATATCTACATGCGGATACACCGGGGACGTTACAGGTACACTACGCAACGAGCTGATTATGTTCTTACAACAAAACGCTGACATCTTTACATGGACTCCCGCCGACATGCCTGGGATTCTGGTCGGAATAATGGTCTACAAGTTGAGCATCTATCCTGATCACAAATCCGTCAGGCAGAAGCGGAGAAACCACTTAGTGGAGAAGTTGATTGCCATCCAGGAGGAAGTAAAGAAGCTGCTTGACGCCAGTTTCATTAGGAAAGTCCAGTACCCAGATTGGCTCTCTAACGTCATCCTGAGAAATAAAAGTAACGGGAAATGGCGAATGTGCGTTAATTTTATCAACGTTAATAAAGTCTGCTCAAAGGACAGCTTCTCTTTACCTAGGATCGATCTGTTGGTGGACTCTACGTCTGGACATGAGCTGTTGAGCTTCATGGACACGTATTCGGATTACAACAAAATCCGGATGAGCCCAGAGGACAATGAGCACAACTCGTTCATGACGGATCAAGGAACTTATTATTATAAGATAATGCCCTTTGGTGTAAAGAATGCATGAGTCACCTACCAGCAGCTCGTGAATAGGATGTTTGAGAAGCAGATTGGCTGCAATATGGAGGTGTATGTCGACAATATATTCGTCAAGAGCAGGACCACCAGTGGCTATATTCGCAATCTGGTTGAATCATTCAAGGTGTTCCATGCGCATCAAATGAAGTTGAATCCGACCAAGTATGTCTACAGAGTATCCTCAGGAAAGTTTCTAAGTTTCATCGTCTCTCAATGAGGGATCGAGACAAACTCGATAAAAATCAAGACTCTCACGGACATAGCTCTATAGTAGAGTGTCAAAGATGTCCAGCGATTAACCGAACGATTGGCGATATTGTCCCGCTTCTTAGTTAAGTCAGGTGACAAGTATCAGCCTTTCTTTAAGGCTCTAAGGGGAAAAAAATCAAACGGGTTCCAATGGACAGTAGAGTGCCATGTAACCTTCGATGAGTTGTAGTATCTGGCCAATCCATCGTTGTTAACGTCACCTAAGGACAGAGAAAAGCTATACCTCTACCTAGCAGTGTCAAAGGCGGCCCTCAATTCTGTCCTCGTACGCCAGGACTCCAATACTCAGCAACCGGTCTACTACATGAGTAAGACGTTGACCGGCCCAGAAACGCGCTACCCACTCGTGGAAAAGTTAACTTGGACACTTGTTTTCTCCGTCCGAAAATTAAGACCCTACTTCCAGACTCATCGTGTGATTATTCTCACCGATCGGTCTCTGAAAAGCATTCTCCAGAAACCCGACGTTTCTGGACGGCTGGTAAAGTGGGCTATCGAATTAGGAGAGTTTGACATCGAATTTCAGCCCAGACTGGCCATTAAGGAGTAGACTCTGGCCGACTTCATCGTCGAAATCACGACACCAATTCTTGAAAAACAGCCCCTTGAGGATACAGAATAGCATGAGGGAGAACCGGAACGGGTCCTCCGCTTAGACGGAGCGTCTACGGACTCAAGCAGCGGTGCCAGGGTAGTCCTCAGGACCCTTGTCGGGTTTGAGGTGAAATACTCCATTAAACTCAATTTTTTAGCTACAAATAACATTGTCGAATACGATGCCCTATTTGCTGAATTAAGTCTTGCCAAAGAGTGCTTAGCTAAATGACTGACTGTCTATAGCGACTCTGAGTTACTCGTCAACCAAGTTAACGAAAATTTTCATGCGAGCAATCCACACTTTGCTAAATACTTAGCCAAGATGAAGGAAGTCGCCCTGAGATTCGACAGCCTAACCCTGGTTCACATTTTCAGAATTGAGAACTGGAAAGCCGATCAACTGGTCAGAGCGGCGGCAGCCAAAAACCCATAGCAGTACTTGTGAAACATGCGAAAGGTTCTGAGCGCTTCCAGCACAAATGAACGGGAAGCGATGCAAATCTCTTGAGTAGAAAATTAGATGAGACCATACCAAACATACCTAGTGGACGGAGTACTGCCAGAAGATGCGGATAAAGCCAAGCAAATCAAGAAGACGGGCGGTTGGTACACTGTAGTCGATGGACGGCTATATCGTTGTGGCTACTTGACTCCGTACCTCTGGTGCCTCACCTCCGAGGAGGCCGACTACGCCTTGGGCGAAGTCTACCCTGGGATATGCAGATCGCACATCGGCAACAAGAACTTAGCATTCAAGATCATGCGATAGGGTTACTACTGGCTAACAATGAAGAAAGATGCACTCAAATTCGTAAAAAGGTGTGAGGATTGCCGGCTTCATGGCAATCTTCACGACCAGCCGTCCGATGAGCTGAAATCCCTCCAGACTCCTTGGCCCTTGCATAACGGGGGCATAACATTCTTGGCCCATTTCCCATTGTAACGGGGCAAATGAAATTCATTATCACAGGCATCAACTACTTCACCAAGTCGGTCAAAACTATCCCGCTAGCCAAGATCACAGAGTACAACGCTCTTGAATTCGTCCGCTAGAACATTATCAACAGATTTGGCATTCTCGATGTCATTGTGACTAACAACAAATTCCAATTCTCAGGAAAATGCTTCACCAAGTATTACACCAACCTAAGTATTAGATTGATCCACACTTTGGTGGCATATCCTCAAGCGAATGGACAGGTAGAGGCCATGAACCGCACATTACTTCACGGTCTTAAGACCAAGCTGGAGGACACAGGGGGCTTTTGGGTGGACGAGCTACCCTCTGTCCTCTGATTTTACCGAACGACTCCAAAGTAATCAACTCGCGATACACCCTTTAATCTCTGCTACGAGACTGAAACGATAATCTCAGCTGAGATCGGGCTTCCAAATCTAAGGGTCGAATTCTTCGACCAGCAAAGTAACTCCCAAAACATATCCGGAAACACCTAGACTTGTTAGAGAAAGCCCAAAACGCTGCTAGGATGCAGACTGTAGCTTACCAACAACGAATCACATGCTATTACAACAAGAAGATAAAAACGCGGTAATTCGATGCTAGAGACTTGGTCTTACGGAGTATTGAGACTACGAGCAAAATCGCTAACCGGAATAAGCTTTCCCCAAATTAGAAAAGGCATTTCCTAGTCTCCGCCGTCCTGTGGAACGGAGCATACAAATTCTAGAACCAGGACAAGTTGTTTCCACGGACATAGAATGCAATCCACCTCAAACGCTACTTTCAATAATGATCCAGGTAGGTCATTCACATGTCTGCATGTAAATGTTTGTACTTAATTTTTTATTAATAAAATAAGTATCCTTTTCTTTATGCTGCATTTGTTTACTTTCTTTTATACATGCGTGTATGTTTGTATGTCTTCTTTGTTGTAGGGTTAAACAACCTAGGTTGCCCCTAAGTCGGCCGGGTTTTCACCCGCTCATTACTAAACCCTAGACATCCAGACGGTCCATACACGGTCGTATTTAAACCCTAATCATCCAGGTGGCCTATGAGCAGTCATACTTAAACCCCGGTCATCCGGCTCATAAATAGTCGTATTTAAACCCTAGTCATTCAGGCGGCCCATAAGTGGTCATTTCTAAACCTTGGTCATCTAATTGGCCTGTTGGCCGTCAAAATCTTAGGGCGTTCAAATAGTACACGTGACGACCTTCTTTGCGAGGGGATAGCGTGGTCAGTCAACGACGGTCGATATGAGCGAAGCACTCCTCCGAAAAGCTAACTGCCCAAGTCAACATTTGGGCAGCTCCACCAAACCTTTACTCACACGCGACTATCAAGCAGCCTTGGCGTGACATCAAAATCCGCCTTGGTACTTTCACATGAACTCAAGTCCTCCAAAAAGCATTGACAACGCCTCAAGAACGGCGGACGGCCAACTTGCGAGTGATTCACTAAGTTGGCCGGTCAACACAGTAGGCAAACTAAAAAAAAGCGATAATGGCAAAAACACTCAACAATAATAAAACAGTTATTTGTTTTATTACTTGTAATATAATTATATCAATATACAAAATGAAGGTAGAAGTACAAAAAGCTATGGAGTAGAGCTCCCAGAAGGAGGCGATGGTGGCCCTTGGCCTCTCCGAGGCTCTCCCACGGGCTCTCATGACGCTGGGCAGAACGATTCTCTGGGTTGAGATACTTAACTGGAAAATTGGGGTCAATCAGCTGTGCTTGCGTCAGCTAATGTTGACCCCCTCCCATAACCGTGCAAACAGCATGTTGGAGACCTTGTGAGGGCAAATGCTAGTTCTCAACTTGTTCTGTAATGTAGTCATCTGCCTTGCAAGCTAATCAATGCGCTGCATAGCCCGTTCAACCTCTTCTTTCAAGCGAATGCTCTCCTCTTTTAGATTGTCATTCTCCTCCACCGGGCCGGTCACTACAACTTCTCTCAAGCTGGTATTTTCCTCTTTTAGCCTGACATTCTCCGCCTCCAGGCCGGCCAGCACAGACTCTAGGGCGACTGTGTCCTCTCGATGCTCCGCCTTCAGCGCCTCCAACTCCTTATCCCTATCGGAAATCACCGTGTCTCGTTGGCCAAGCGCCTTAATAACTATGCCCGAAACTTTATCCGTCTACGAAAACGTTAAGTGTCAGCAACGGCAAAATTGAAGAAAAAGCAAGTTGCAAAAATTTACCTGCCAAATCCTGCGCACCAGCCTTTCTGGCCTGACACGAGACCTTGGCTCTGGCAGCGGAGGACTAGAAATGGAACCCTCCTGGGCAGGCCTAGTAGTAGCCTCCACCATGAGGTCCTCCGTCCTCGTCGGCTTTCTAGTGGAGAACTCCTCCTGGCTCTCCACAATCAAACCAACAACCTGAGCGGGCTCTCCAGCGGCGGTCTCCTTCGTAAACTGAGCACTAACACTAACTGCAGATTGAGGCTCTTCGACGGTTGGTACTCCTTGTGTTTACTGAAGCTCCCCAGAAATAGGCTTCTCAGATAATGTAGCAATCGACGTAATAGGAGGCATAGTAGGCGCCTCCTTGGGTGCCCCAGATAGTGTCTCCTCTGGCAGAGCAACAGCTTGCTTCACTGTGGGCTCCGTAGGAGGCTCCAATGGCACCAGGTGCTCCGGCTGCGACAGGGTCAGAACGACGCAGCTAGTGGAGGAGCACAGTCTGGCCCTATAGGCCTCAATGGTAGACTTAATGCTGACAATGCCAAAACTATCTCTAACGCCTTAAAGCTGGCCAGCCTGAACATTCCTTGGCTCGGTGGAGGAGGATGAAGAAGGCATCACCACCGCCGCCGTTGTCGTCTTCTTCACCGCTAGACTTTCGAGAGGCTTCTCGCTGGGTGGCGCTCCGATCACAATAGCCCTAGCCTTCCTCTTCCTGGAAGGCTCCCTCATTTTCTACTCTGGCGGAGGCCCCCACTTGGCATTCTTGGTCTCAACACAAGAGACCAGGTGGTCTTTTCGGAACTCCATGAGATGATCCTCCACCAGCTTGAACAACTACTTCAAGGACTCCGTCTCCTTATCAGAAGTCCCAGTGTAAATCTCGGGCACCTTGCTCCACTCTCTGGCCAACGGCTAGGAGTCGTCCACATGAATAAAAAAGAACAGGTTCTTTCAATTCTTTAAGGAATCATATATGGCAGTACTGATTTGGAGACCGTCGCGTGGAGTTAGGGAGATCCACTTTGCACTTTCGTTGAACTTGAAAAGCACTCTAACCATCGCCACCGTAAGCCATTTTGAATGCTGACAAAGAAATACGGAAAAGGTGCACAAGTACTACAAGGCATTCGCGTGGAACTGTACGATATGAACCTGAAGAGCCATAAAAATCTCCAACAACTCATCAGGGATTGGAACGTGCAAGTTTTGGTCAACGTTTTCGCTACCAGTCCAGTAGATCTTGACAGATGCCAGCCAGACACGTCCCATCATGAACATGATGGAGGCCAAAATTCAGACTACCAGTATGGGGGACTAGTGATGGGTACGCCTATAGTGGGCTGGCCCAAGAGGGAGGAACGGCTCAAATCCACAATGGCCCATATGTACGCCTGGACGATCAACACTAGCTGTTGACTGGACGAAAGGCCAAGTTAGGCGAACAACAAGCTCCCAGAAACGGTTAACATTTTTGTTGACCAGAAATGTCACAGTAGGCCAGTCTAAGAGCAAGCGTCACGTGGGCCAAGCCCAGTTTAGCCCACATTACTATCCACGACCAGTAACGGTCTTCTCCCTTGACTTTGTGCTCTCCCAAAATGCAATCTCTACTATAATAATCACCAGTAGATTCAGTGCACATCTCATAAGGGAAGCGTTAGATTCTTTCTTCCTATCTATAGCAAACCCTAACAATTGCAAAACGTAGAAGGAAGACAATCAATCCATAGAGTTATTATCGCCATTAAAGTTCCGTGCAAGAAAAGAAGCAATCCCAACAGAACGTAGGAATCAAGCCTTCCTGCCCAAGGAATGCCGCCCAACATCTCAGCTATAAAAGCCCATTGAGTCTTCACTTGTGCAACATTCTCATAATTCTGAAAGCTTCCACACTTACAGAACCCTAACCCTCTCTCTATCATTATGTTTCCAACGAACACACTGCCGAGAGACAATGCTCCTCGTGAGCCTCAGAAAGCCTCTCGTGTCGAGAGCAAGACCCCCATCACAAACACTCTTTACCTTCTCATCGCATTCATTCCCTTTACCTTCTTAAAGTTCGAAAGCCGATTGCTGACTTAAATTTCGATGTGTTTTCGATGGGAGAACCTTCCATCGGCACCTAATCTCTCGTTTGTTGTAGTGGTGTGTAGGATTCAGACTCAGTGAATACAGTCGGATCCAAACGATCAAGTTGAACCGAACCTATTCGAAATTTGGATTCAAGGACGTATCAACTTTAATGTTTTCCTTTGGTAGCTTCTGTCTTCTTTTGATAACAATGGGACATGACATACTACCTAGATTGTATTCAATGAGGTTAATGATTTCTCCACATATTAATGTAGGTCTAATTTTTATTTCATTATATTATAAGTTTTAAGTACTTTAATAAGCTTTATTTTTATAACATCTACAGGATTTTCAATATGTATTGTAAGTAGGAGAGATAAAGTATTTATATAAAAAAACCATGAAATCATCTACATAAGAATCTGGGAGAGAGGATGGAGGAGCAAATGGGATTACAGATATTAGGATTTTATGTACATTTAGATATTTGCTTACAAAAAAATTTAAAAAGTAATATTATTTATAAGATAGGTTGTTAAGATTTTGGTGAATTTGGCTTTTGAAATTATTGCAAACTTATTATCACTATAAAATTGGATGCGGCAGGTAAGATTTTACTTTCCAACGCCGTAAAACGCCATTAATTAAGAGGAAGGGGTAATCTATCTATTACCAAGCATAACTCCTTAGTAATGGATCCAAGGTAACCTTTCAAATGTAGGATTGACTACCAAAAGTCTCTATCATGCGGTCAGCCTAGATCAGTGGACCGACTGTTAAAATCTAAGATCGTAATTTCATCAACAAGTATGCTCCCTCAAACCATTAGTTTGTTGCGTAAAAATTTTGCCACGTATAAAGCCTAGGAAGAGGTTGAATTTATCTGGTTCTCTTGTATATGTGGTATTATTTTATATTATATAAAATATTATTTTACCGTTCAAATCTATAACCATCAGGTTACAATGCAATAGCTCTTCCTTCCACCTAACTATGCATTATTGATATCTTTCATTTCTTCAACTTAGAAAATAAGTCTTAGTATAATGGTGAAACTATTTCATGATGATTAAAATGTCATGATTTTAAATTATGGTCGGGGAAGGGGTGATTTCTATATTGTCATCGTTAGCAGCAAAGCACCTATGCCTGTTGGTTTTGCAAATATATGGCAATCCCAACCGTAATTAAACTCAATAGGTGATGAAAATATCAGGTAACCATGAAACGTAGGACCAACTACTAGTCTCTATGATGGGTGGTCACTGCGGATCAACTGTTAAAATCTATGACCACAATTTAATCATTGGATGTTAGCTCAGACCACTCCATTGTCCACCAAACTAGACATGGATATCTTCACAACCTCAAGACTGAATTTTAGTATAGTGATAAAATTATATCATTGTGATTAGGATACCAATCTGTTCAGTAACAAATACTAAAGATCCGAATTTAAGAGGTAAAAGATTCTAGATTGTCAAACACTTGAGATGTTGGTGAAGTGTCCGAGTGACCTAGCAGCCACACGGCTTAGCTATCAACTTATCAAGATGTCTAACTATCAAGGCGTCGAATAATTGAGTAACCAATTGGTCGGATCATTCCGAACAAGTCATAGGGCAACCCAACTATCTTTATATCAAGTTGCCAAAATGTCTGACATTATTGTCAAAATACTACTATGTTGTTGCGGCTAGCCATGGTAAAAACCTACATTGACGAGTGGATAGGTTGTCAGAATAGTCTATCATGTAGATAGATTATCCAAATCTCGTTTAGTCAGAACACTACCCTACTAGCTTGGACTAAAACGGAGAAATGACAAAAGATATTGACCACAGTCAAGAGACCAGTACCAATTAATAGGTCAAGTCAAACACGATCAAAATGAAGTGTATGAAAAATTATACAACTGAAAAGCTATTTTGAAAGGCTCACTAAACCCATCAGTTTCCTATTGTCCTTCTAGAATCCAAAGTTAATGAGAGTGGTATAATATACATTAATCAACGGTAGCTATGAAAAGTGCGTTCACATGTAATAAAATTGCTTAATTGCTCATGATAATTAAAGGCAAACAATTATTCAACAACTATTCTCCGGCTATGGACTTAAGGGATTGTACTAAACCACCATAGTATAAGGCTCGGGACCTATATAAATCCAAAGTCCCTTATCATACATAGATCAGCTCCAGTAATATAAGTAACTAAATGGTAATGACTCTAAAAACATTTGTTTAAATATAAGTCTTACAAAACTCAATCTACACATGAAAAATTTAGAACATCTCCTTTAGATAACATTCTTCCAAAATATATTAATACACGAAGTACTCTGCTCCATAAGCCTATTCTCTCTCCCATATCTCGATTTTTAGTTTGCTAAGTGTGACACTAAGTTGAATATCAGAGAATAAATTTGGAAGTTATTTATATATCATTGAAATTTTATTTTGGTTTATGATATATATAATCTAAATTAGAAGACTCAATAACCAGCTTTAAAATATCTCTAGTCAAATTTTGATTTATGGTCCTCATCGGATATTATAATTTTAAATTACTGGCATAATTCTTATATAACATAAAAAGGCTATATATGTATATTAAATATTTGTGACGTAGGAGCATTGTGCCCTTAATGTCTTAGGGTAGTTGCCTCCGCCTGGTGTGCTAAATTATCAGCGGTAGAAGGTGAGCCATAAATAGCAATTTAATTAGCCATAAAATAGCACAACTACCCTAGTCAGTTTCTTTCTCCTGGCCGCTAGAAGCCAAAAGAAACTACATGCACACTTCGGACTTATAGCTCCAAACTTTTAGTACATAGCCCCACCCAGGCCAGGACACCTATCTTTCGACCGCGCCACATAAAGTTTACAACGTTGCCATCGAATCTTATGGCTTATTAGCAGCTGTCTTGCCCGATCTTTTGTCAAATCTAATTTTTAATGTTCTTTATGTAATAATGATATTTTAAACATTACTTTATGCAAAATTTAATTTTTTTAAAAGTATATTTAGGGAATTTTATTTTAAGTTTTGGGTTTTGAAATAATTTTCCCCTAAAATATATATTTGTTGTTATAAAATAGTAAAAAAAGACCACGCACGGTTAATTCTTTTTTTTTTTTATGATTGTTTTAAAAAAGGAATTAATGAAGTATAACCTAAACTAAGATAATAGGCGGAATTTTTTCTTTATAAGTTTTGGCCCAACCTGTCCCAATAACCCCCATCCTGATTATCAAGTGTACTGCTCACATTGATTTACAATTGTGGATGTGGTTATTGATAAACGTTTCTACACTTGCATGAATACTTAGTCAATCGCAGGCCTGAAGTAATAAATTAATGGATAAAGTATCATATCAAATGGATTCTAACTCTTAAAATCTAATTTCATTATATCTAAAATGGGGGGAGGGGAGAAAGAAGAGGAAGGAGAAATAACTTTTCAGTCAGAAGACATAATGGATGCATCGTTTGTCACATTTTGAATCTATTTGAATTAGGTTAATTTTATGAACGAATTCTTAGGATGTAAGTTTCTTGAAATTGGATGAGTTTAATGTTTAGTAAAATTGTAATGTACTACTCAGTGCATCTCTTCCCTCCATCCTCATTTCTCCTCTAATATCCAACGTAATTGCATTGATAATGTTTATAAGTCATTTGGGCAATGGGATTTTCTTTTTCCAATAAATAAGAACAATGGAATTTAGCATTAGAAAACAGGAAACTCACCTCGAAGAGCAGTGGTCAAGTTGCCATTGGAGATGAAATCAGAAATGAGAAGCTTCTCGTCAGGAGCCCAATAGTAAGCCCTCAACCTCAGAATATTAGGGTGCTTAACTTTTCCAATTGCCTGAATCTCCGCAGCAAACTCCTTGTACCGCTGCTCACCACCCTCCCCTAACCTTCTAACAGCCACCGGAACTCCGTTCCCAAGCACCACCTTATACACTATCCCCAGCCCGCTCTTCCCCAGCACATATGCCGACGCCTTCAACAGCTCATCTAGCTCAAATGTAAACCCCTTATCAATAGCCACCAGTTCCCCTTCCTCTCCACCGACTCCGCCACTGCTACTGCCGCGGCCACCTCCTCCTCTGCTCCCGTTCTCCCAGTCAACCTCCGAATCATTGCTTGGGAACCCGCCCCTCAAACAGTGGCATAGTTTTCCCCTTTCGTTGCTTCCTAACTTTGTCTTCCCTGTACAACTACAGCTATTAGAGTCATCCTTCCTCTTCCAGTAGAAATATACAAGGATCAGTCCCACTAGTGCCACAGCAGCCGCGTCTGCAGCCGAAATTAGAAAAATGATGCCCGGATTCAGGCCCTTTCGCCTGTTCCTCTCGCTGTTGCGGATCAGGTTTTGCGTGCTGGACGCTGGTTCGGATGAGTTATCATTGCAGGCTCTCCTTAGCGGGAAGCCACAGAGCATTGGATTGTTGCGGAACGCTCTGGGACCTTGGTTGGCGAACGAGCCGGTCTGCGGAATTTCACCGCTCAAATTATTGTTCCGGAGATCGAAGTTTATCGTCATCGGTAAATTCCCCAATGATTTCGGAATCTTTCCGGATAAGTGATTGAAGGAGAGATTCAAGGTACCGGAGAGAGACTGCAATTCGCCTAAGTCCTCAGGAATCGATCCGTCTAGCTGATTTGAAGACAGATCGAGTTGGACTAACTCCGTCAATTTCGACCAAATGCCAGCCGGAATCTCGCCGGTGAACTTGTTTTCGGCAAGAATTAGCCTCTGCAACTGACGGCAGTTTCGGAGATCACCCGGAATGTGTCCGGTGAAAGAATTATTCGAGAGGTCGAGGTTCTGAAGCCGAGGGAGCCTGCAGATTGACGGAGGAAGCGAACCAGAGAGGTTGTTGCCGTAGAAGAAGATGCTGTGCAGTGACGTGGCGTTAAACAGTTGGTCAGGCAAGGATCCGTAGAAGTTGTTTCCGTGGAGATTGATTCGACGGAGGTAGACTAGTGTTCCGAGCTCGGACGGAATATAGCCCCGGAGATTCCCACCGGCGATGTTTATTCCGACCACGCGAGGGTCGGAGGATCCTGAAACGTTCATACAGGAAATTCCGGTCCACTGGCACGGCGACGGATCGCTGTCGTTCCAGTTGGTGAAGACGGAAGCTGCTGCTGCCTGATCAACTGCGGACTTCAGAGATAGGAGAGTGAGGCCGTCGGAGGAGAGGGAACGTGTAGGGCCGACGCATTGAAGTAGAAATAGAAATATTGGTAAGAATTGGTTGAGTTTGAGGTTCAGCTTCATTTGCGTACCAATGGCGCCTTACACAGGGGGAGAGAGAGAGAGAGAGAGAGGAGGAAGAAGATGATGGTTGGGTGAGGCTCTTAAAAGGAGACACGGAGGGAGAGGAGAATTTGATTAAGGTGGGGCCCACGTCCCGCCAAGAGGATTTCACAACGGGCGGGAGTAGAAGAAAAGCAAAGGTTTGGTTTGGTGTTAATGGACGATGGTGGACGAAGCATTTCTTTCGGTCAGCAATAGCTTGAATGCCTCATCGACTTAAATTTTACCTTAAAAATCAATTAATATAAACATATATTTGTTACGTACCATAAATTTAAATTATTTTATAAATTAAATACCATAAATTAAATTTTTATGCTTGTCAATCTGACGTGAATCTAATTTCTATAATCTTGAACTTGAATCTTACACAATATAACTGAAAATAAGAAGTCACCGTAAATCCTCCGACGCTCAAGTTAGATGTCTTTCCAAAAGTATTGAAAGATACATGAATGATACATATATGGTAGATTGAGTGTGGATGCATTATGTTAATAGACGGCTTAGAGGTGCACCCGCTGAGGATGTCTTTAAATTTGATCCTTGTTGAGGGGTATCTCAGAAATATGGAAGACATGCTTCCTGAAAGAGAGAGAGAGTTCTCTTAAAAGAGGATAAGCTTTCTGAGTTGGATGATTGGTATCTTCAGTTAACGTCTTATAGCATGAGTGGATAGCTTCTTTTTTTCCTTTTCTTTATTTGTGGATCTTTTTATTAGACCGAATTTATCGAACCCATCAATATTTATTATCTATTTAAAAAATAAAACTTGCCAAATATGCTTTACGGAAAATATTGAAAATCCCTTTACCAAACTCAGAATGAACCGAGAAAATATTTTATTGGAATTTATAATTTGCAATTATCTGAAAACAGATTCCTTAGAAAAACGTTGTACGGAATTTTATCATGGTAAACATTTTCATACTGTCTACGAGATTAAATAAAAGTAAATTAAACCATTCATTTTAGAGGTTTTTTTGAGTTAAAATTTGTTAAATTATTTAAAAATAAGGACGTGTAGCGAAAAAATTGATAGCGGTACCTTAAATTTCATGTTAGCTTTAGTTTTTGGCAAAGTCTTGAAATCGATTTTGGTTCTACTTTTACGTATAAACAAAATTCAACCATGTTAGAATTGGCGAAGGCAAAATCCTATTTTTACGTGTAATAAATCAATGACAATACCAAACAAATGAAATATATCAAATTCGATTACATTACATTAGAAAATTTAATTGCTTTAATAAGTATTCAATTTGACATTGTCTATAAAATCTGTAATGCATGTTAGGCTAAAAGATCATATTCACAACAAAATTAACTGTACAATAATTAAAAAGATGGAAAAAAAGAAA
>JAODPA010074291.1:0-29351 GCA_025585075.1 Nepenthes mirabilis
GGGCACGTCAGGAATGGGCTGACCTAAAAAGGAGTAACGGTCCAGAACCACCAAGGCCCATTTTACACCAAAATAGTCAACGTCCTGCATTAACCGATTGAGAGCTAAAAAAAACAAAAAAGTTAATATAGACAACTTGAGCGGTCAACTTCTAAGACGGTCAACAATTATATTGACTGAAATCTTAACTACTTGAAAACCAAGCTCAACGCGGCTCAAATCCAACTTGGTCCATGCAGCCAGTAACGGTTTTCTCTCCTAATTTCACGCTCTCCCGAAAAGGCAATTTCTATGGCAACTGTCATAAGCAGATTCAGCGTACACCCCATGAGAAAGACGCGGGATTGTCTTCCCTGTCTGCTGTAAATCCTAACAGTTATAAAGCACAGAATGAAGACAATCCTCCCACGAAGCCATTACCGCCATTAATGCCAACGCCAAGAAAGGAAGTTGGTCCAGCATAGTACTGGAATCAAACATTCCTGCCTAAGAAAGGATACCCAGCTTCTCAACTATAAGAAGGTCATGGAGTCCACACTTTAAAACAGGCCTTCTTTCAGCAAACAAAACGCTCTCATACCTACTTCAATCGCTCTCATGCTTACATTCTTTTTTCTCAGAGGAATCCCTTAGAGCTCACACAGCGTCCTCACAAGCTCTCACGCTTACAGGATACTCACGCTCTCCTTCACCCCTGTCACCATGATTCCTAGGAAATTTGGAACAACAATCAACGTTCCTCATGAGCAATTAAACCCTTGTCATCCAAGCGGCCTATGAGCGGTTAAAACTAAACCCTGTTCATCTAGACGGCCCACGAACGATCGTAACGAAATCTTGGTCATCCAGGAGGCCCATGAGTGATCGTAATAAAACCTTAGACATCCAAGCGGTCTACTAACAGTCGGATTAAATCTTGGTCATCCAAGTCGCCCATTCGCGGCAAAAATCTTAGAGGGCTCAACTAGCACACGCCATAACCTCCTTTGCTATGAGCAAGTGTGATCAGTCCATGACGGTCGTCAGGAGCAAAGGCTCTTCGTCCAAAAGGTGGCCGCCCCAGTTCGTGCTAGGGCAACACCGCCAAGCCACTACTCATGCAAGAACATAGAACGGGTTTGACCCAATGTCAAGGTATACCTTGTGTCTGCTTTAGAGAGTATAACAAACCTCTAAAATAGCACTGACCGGCCAACTTGTGTACAATATGCCGAATCAGCCGACCCATGAAACAACATGCAAGTCAAAAATAGAAAAACAGGAACAATAGTGCAATAAAGAAAACGCAAACTACCAAAAAAAATGATGCATCAGAGCACTATCCATTAATATGTCATCATAACACAAAGTGTGTACAACATTTTTCATAATGTCTCACAAAAAGAAAAGGAGCCAGGAGACTCCAGGCGGTACCGAGATATCATGACTCAGCATGGTGGCTCCCAGAGGCTGACGAAACTCCTCGTGAGTCACGTCGAGACCACCGATCACGAGCACAGGAGAACCACACTAAGTTAGATCTCTGTGTGACACCGGCATTGCATGAATCCAAGAACCTGATAGGAAAATGATGATCCACCAAGGAGGCAAGCCTGTGGCTGAGGTGGATTCCCTCCTGAAATCGCTCCTCCAGAACGGACGCCACCTCTTTAAGGTGAAGCCACGTCCTTGGCTTACCCTCGAGTGCCGCAATTTGCTCCAAGGCCTGTTGGTGCGCTTCCGAATCTTCTCGTCCGTTGTCGTTAAAGATCAAGCCTAGATGAATGGAGCGCTCCCTCTCCTAAGTCACCTCATCCTCCTCCGAGGAGGAAATCTCAACCACGTCGCCCTACACCTCTTGAGGTTGGCAAACTAAAGGGTGTTAGTAATGGGAAATACAAACCGTTGCAATGAAAACCCTAAGGGCAAATGACAAAGGAAATACGAAGACCCATGACGAACGGTGCAAGCAGCACAAAAGGGCTGTGAAGAGCTCTCAGAGGATGACCACCCAAAAAAGGAACTGTGGGAAGGAGCAGGCGTGTCGTCTAGCCCCCAATTGAGGAGAGTATGAATGCTAATCATATTCTCGTTAGCTATGGAAAAGCAAGCAGAAGAAAATGGCTATGGAACAAGACTCGAAGGGGAAAATTGCTAGGGAAAACCCTCATAGCCAATTTATAAACCAAACTCCTCACCAAAAACGAGTAGCGTGCGAATCAAATGGTCGCGTCGTTTCAAATCACGTCATCTTGGAACCTGGTGATGCTTTTGTCACACATTTATGGTGACAATCTGAACGTCACAGCAGAAACTCTTAACCCGCGAAAGTGTAAAGGACACGGCGAATACTGAAGTAAAAGTGGACAGCATCTCATGGGCAAGCTGGCCACCAAAAGCTGACTACCAAAAAGGCTCACCGCCAGAATGCCGGCCGCCAACAATTGGCCTCCCGAGCCTATGTTTCGGCAGTGCCGTCAAGATCATAATCACAAACGGAGAGCGAGTCCCATCCGGCAACGGGATTATCTCTGATAACTATGGAAAAGCTTAGTCTCATTTGCAAGAACGACCCAAGAGGGACGGATGACTAACTTGCTCATGACTCACTAAGTTAGCCGGAAAAGGCAACGACTAATGTGAGAATGGAGAATATCAGTATATCATCCATTTTATTGATAAAAATCTATTCAATTACAAGGAATAAAAAAAAGAAGCAAAACCTACAGAGGAGTAGGGCCTCTAGGAGCGGAAGGCGGCTGTCCCACGACACTAGACAAAACGGTTTGCGGGGTCAAAGAGTTCTACCAAAAAGTTGGGGTCAACCAGCCGTGCTATACACCGGCAAAGGTAGACCCCTTCCCACAACTGCACCATCAGCATCTCGAAAACCTCACGGGGGCTTATGCGACCAAACAACTCATTCTATAAGGATGATATCTGCTTCGCGAGTTGGTCAATAAGCCTCATAGCACCGTCCCTCTCCTTCGTTAGTAGGACGTTCTCCTCCCTCAGTCTGGTGACTTCATCCTCCAGACTAGCCACTACAGCTCTTATAAGTAGAGTATTCTTGTGTAAAGTCCCACATCGGATGGGGAGGTGAACGAAGCGTGCATTTATAAGGGCGTGGATACCTCTCTCTTGTGGACGCGTTTTGGGGGCGATGGACTCCGTCTACCATGAACAAAACAGTGCGGGTCACGCGATGGCTTGGGACGCCGTGAAGTTTTCCCGGCCCAAAGCGAACAATATCTACATGCGGATGCGTTGGGGACATTACAGATAGTATCAGAGTCGGAATTTAGTCTGGTGTGCCAACGAGGACGCTGGGTCCCCAAGGGGGGTGGACTATAGAGTCCCACATCGGATGCGGAGGTGAACGAAGTGTGCCTTTATAAGGACGTGGATACCTTTCCCTTGTGGACGCGTTTTGGGGGTGGTAGACTTCCTCTGCCAGGGACAAAATATTGCGGGCCGTGTGATGGCTTGGGACGCCATGAAGTTTTCCTGGCTCAAAGCAGATAATATCCACATGCGGATGCGCCGGGGACGTTACATCTTGTCTTTCAATCTCGCGTTCTCCACCACCAGGCCTGAAATCACAAACTGCAGGGTGGCTGCCTCCTCCTGGTGCCTAGCTCTCTGTAGCTCCAACTCCCTCTCGAATCAGGCTATCTCCTTATATCGATCGGAGAGGGCCAAGTCCCATTGGTGTAGTGCCTTGGTAACTGCCTTGCCAACTTTCTCCTCCTACAAAGGCCCCCACGTGTCAAATGACAACAACAGAGAAAAAATGGGAGAGGGAGAGCTACGAAAGCTTACCAGCCAGATTCTATGCCCCGGCCTCACAGGCCTGCCGCAAGACTTGGACTTCGGGGATGGAGGACTAAACCCAGTGGCCTCCTGATCGGGACCAGCAGCAGCCTCCATCGCACACTCCTCCAGAAGCTCAGCCATCAAGTCTTCCGACTCACCAAGCTCTCCGCCAACTAGCTCCTCTGCCATCGTAGGTTGCTCAAAAATCGGCTCAGAAAGCTCAACTAGTGGCTCAATAATGGACAAGGTGATGACTGGCTCGATAATCGACCCAGGTGGAAAGTCAGCCATTGGCTGGTCAGCTGACTCGAGTGGCTGCGCATGCAACTCATCGACTAGCTCCACTTGCCGCCCATAGGCTGGCTCCGCTGCCTTTGCTTGCATCTCACCGGCCAACTCCATGGACTCCGCTAGCAACTCAACGGCCGCCTCCTCCATTTTAGCTGATAGCTCAATATCCAACTCAGGATGCGGCTCAATAACCAGCTCCAGTGTCTCAAGCTGCGGCTTAGGAACCGACTTCCTCAGCTCAAGTTGCGGCGTCAAGGCTGGTGCCGTTTGCACCAAAATCACGGAGCTTCCCACTCCACTGTGCCAAATGGCCTCAAATCCCTCAGAAGCCATCTCCTCTCCTGAGCAGTCACCTGCTCCTGAAAAACGGCCAGCGGCTACGTAATCTAGCCTAGAGGATGATGAAGAAGGTTCCAAAACTGCAGTCCTCTTTTGCCTTGGACTGAGGGGAGCAGTGACAGGGGAGGACGCACCAGAAATCAAAACTCCGGCTTACCTTTTTCCCCCAGAAGCCTCTGACAATGGCGGCCTAAATTTTTGAACGGGAGACGGTGGACCCAAATTGACTTTCTTGGTTTCCTCTCGAGAAACCAAAGGATCTCTCCTAAATTCCCTAGAATACTTTCTCACAAGCTTCAATTCCTTTTTCATGGCGTCAATCTTTGCCTTCTCTGGCGTTCCAGTAAACTCCTTTGGAACCTTATCCCATTCCTTGGACAAAGGCCACGACTCTGCAACATGGATAAAGAAGAAATGATCCTTCCAATTTTTCAGCGAATCATACATAGCGCTATTGGTGGGGAGGTCCCTTGGAGCCAAAGAAATCCACTCAGCGCTCTGAGTAAATCGAAACATCACTCTCATGGCGCCGGCCATCACTATCTGAGAGTGATGGCACATAAAAATGAACATGGAATAGAGATATCGCACAGCGTTGGTGTGAAGCCCTGCAATGGGTACCTGGAGAGCAACAATGATATCAAGCAGCTCTTGAGGGACTGGAAGATAAAGTCCACTTCTCAGATGGGCCTCGTATACTGCAATGTAACCCTCAGTTGAGGAACAGGCTCTATCCTCCTTGCTAGGGACCCTGAAAGCAATCTCGTTGGGGATGTTGTACTCAACGTATAACTCATTCACATCACTCGCATTAAGAACAGAGGCCAACTGAGAAGCCATGGAAACGAAGGAGAAAAAAAGAAAACACTTAGAATTTTGCAGGAAGGAGAAAATGATGGCAAGCGTGGAAAGTTTAAAATACAACAGACGAAATGTTTAAAGACATGCGAACAGCAAAAAAAGGAAAAATCGTCTCATAAAGGTACGCCCATCATTATTGGCATGTGTCACTCCCTAAAAGGGCGCCGGTGATTCGGATCCCCTGGCACATTAATTGTCGAGATCGCATACCCCAGCGTGCGGATGCGTGGCCCACTTTCAAACTGACAATCTAACGGCATGATGGTGCGTCCCTTCAAACTCCCACAGTTCTCCGAATTTCATCTTAAACGGTTAATGGATCTGGTCAACTTCGCCTTCGTAAGTTCTCCAGATCTTATCATAGATGGTTAATGAATCCAGTTAGCTCATACTTCACAAGTTCTCCGGATCTCATCCTAGACGGTCAATAAATTTGATCAACTCCGCCTTCGCGAGGATTCATCCTAGATGGTCAATGAATCCGGTCAATTCCTCCTTCGCAAGTTCTCTGGATTTCATCCTAAACGGTCGAAGGTTCTAGCCAACGCTTCCTTCCCCCAGAGCAGCAGATCTTGGCAGATATCAAGTCACGTGACCCACCACGAATATGCTGGAGGTCAGAACTCATACCACCAGTATGGGGGACTAGTGATTGGTACACTAAGAATGGGCTGACCCAAAAAGGAGTGACGGCTCAGAACCACCAAGGCCCATTTTACACCAGGACGGTCAATGTCCTGCGTTGATCGATTGAGAGACAAAAAGACGAAAAAGCCAGGATGAACAACTTGAGCGGTCAACTTTCAAGACGGTCAACGATTCTGTTAACCGGAATCTTGACTACTTGAAGACCATTCTCAACGCGGCCCAAGCCCAACTTCGCCCACACGGCCAACAATGGTCTTCTCCCCTAATTTTACGCTTCCTCAAAAAGGCAATCTTCATGGCAATGGTCACAAGCAGATTCAGTGCACACCCTATGAGAAAGGCATAAGATTCTCTCCCCTATCTACTATAAACCCCAACAGTTCCAAAGCACAGAAGGAAGGTAATCCTCCCGCGGAGCTGTTACTGCCATTAATGTCAACGCCAAGAAAGAAAGTAGGTCCAACAAAACACTGAAATCAAGCACTCCTTCCTAAGGAAGGATACCCAGTCTCTCAACTATAAGAAGGCCATGGAGTCCACATTCTAGGACATGCATTATTTCAGTAAACAAAATGCTCTCATATCTATTTCAATCGCTCTCACATTTACGTTCTTTTTTTTTCCGAGGAATCCCTTAGAGCTCACACGGCGTCCTCACAAGCTTTCACGCTTACAGGATGCCTACACTCTCCTTCACCCCTGTCGCCACAATTTTCAGGAAACCTGAAACAAGGATCAACGTTCCTCACGAGTAACATTAACATTTCTCAACGAGAGCTAAATCGTCACCACAAATACTCTCTGTATTTTTCTCATTCCTTCTCGTTCCCTTGCCTCCTCAATTCTCAAAAAACTAAATTATTGACTTGAGTGTCAGAGTATTTTCGGTGAGACATCCCGCCGACACCTGACATCTCGCTTGTTTTAGTGGTGTGCATGATTCAGACTCAATGGATGGAGCCGGATACAACGATCAATATAACCTGAACCCGTTTAAAATTTAATTCCAGGACGCATCACAATTAATAATAATATTATTATAAGTATCAAAAATCATAACTGCAACAATCATTATCACATTAGAGGGGACCGTCAACCACAACAGTGGTTGCCACCAACATCACCACCACAATCTCCACCTCAACAATAGCCACCGGTAGCATCGAGAAGATCTACTAGTTGCTCTCTTTGAATAAATAATTTCATATATTTTTTATTTACTAATTTCATTAAAAAAAATTACCCACTTTTGCTACGTAAATTGGGGATTGGTTAATTTGTACTATACCTCTATATTATTAGGACCACTCGCATGCTAATGGGCAGGCCTATCCACTGTCTCTTTACTGTGGGCTACAACATGCTAGTGGGGCGAGCATAATTACTATCCCTTTTTATGGGTTTAGCTTGACTCTTTGGCCCTCTATTGATAAAACTAAATAAGCCATTTATTAGTCCGTTCTTGATATATTAAAAAGTACACCTTTTACCACTGTTAAATTTATGTGCACTTGAGAGAGAGATTTTACATCCTTAGTTTGGTTGTTTGGTGCCGTGTGGGTCGTAGCGCTGGGAACCTTTACGCCGGGCATGCGTTCGCCATTAGCTCCCTTTAGACGGTTGATTCAGGCAAAGCTCTCATAGGCGAGACCCATGCTAGCCTATGACTAGTTTTTTGACAATGTCCAATAAGGCAACTGTAGGATCAGTTGAATGGAAAAGATATGGTCCAGCCCTACAACTCTCTTCAAAGCCGGACTTGTATGGGTCAGTTTTATCCGAGGGGTGCACCCAGGCCCCACTATCATTTACTCTGGATTTAAAGGGCATACAATTATGGCTCATTTAAATTTGTTTATCTTTATACTTTTTAAATGCCAACACCTACCCTAGAAATCTAGCATTACGACATTAAAATTAGATCGTATTAATTAAATAAAATCACCATCATTACAGGAAATACAATTAATGCCTTTTTGTTTTCTCGGTTTAGTCTGGCCGACCTTCTCAATCGGAGCCGACTAAGAACATGGGTGCCAGCAGTTTTTCAGATTTCCAATTTCTAACCATTCCATGTTGTAATTTTAAGAGTATAGTCAAAAATCGTGGACAACGGCATGTTGAGAAATTAATGGGCAATTAATTTCCTCCTTATGCAAGACCAGAATTTAAAAATAAAAAAATAAGAAAATATAAAATGGTATATGATGGGTGCCGCGAGGCACGGGCCAGCCCAAACCCAATGCGTAGACGGATAAGAGACCCAAAGTGATGACGGCTTAACAGAAGACGCTTCTGAACCCATGAGGCAACTGGCACAACACATGAGTCAAGGGATGTGACTTGGACAGTTGGGTATTGAAGGATCATAATGATTAACTCAGTGAGTTGCTTCAAATGGCAGCTGCATTGATTCATTACACAAAAGCCCGGTGGTCCTCTTAATTAATGAAAGCGACCGTTACACAAGTAAATAATACCTCTTACCACCGAAGAGGAACCATAATCACGCAATGATTTAGGGGCTCACTAGCCAATCAACGCCTCCAACTATAAATACAGGTTATTCCCCAAAAAAAGAGGGAATGTAGAAAACAAATGACAAAAACAAAACTAAGTTAGACACTCCAACAACCAAAAATACAACTACTAAACCCACTCCACCAGGTGAGTGCATAATTCGAAACTATTCTACCAAACGAGTGCACCAAGCGAAGTATTGCTATCCAAACAAACACTTACCCTATCCACTCTACATTTTCACATTCATTTTCTAGTATCTTTTTCTTCTGAGTAGAAATATTTTTGACTTAAGCGTCGAATGATATATCGAACAGTGAGTCTCGAATATCTTTTACCTTTTGTTTGACTTGTTGTGGTACCAGGATCTAGATTTTA
This sequence comes from Nepenthes mirabilis, assembly GCA_025585075.1. Lineage (NCBI taxonomy): Eukaryota > Viridiplantae > Streptophyta > Magnoliopsida > Caryophyllales > Nepenthaceae > Nepenthes > Nepenthes mirabilis. The sequence goes on from JAODPA010074291.1 coordinate 8,833, forward strand.
AGTTATGAAGACTGGATCCCTTTCTATTCGAGCATTTGGGTGCGGCAAAGCGGTTCCCTAAACTGTACAATAATTTGCGTCCTCGAGATGTATCATTAGCCCCATTTACGAAAACAGTAATAATCAAACCACCAATAGAGAACATGGCCAACACTAGTATCCAAACAAGCGTACCACCAGAGACGTCATCTCACATGGCGACGACTCGACAGTGGGTAGCCATGAAAATGCTTGTCCAGCCACAAACGTAAATGTGGAGGCGCTGTCCCAAATGGATCCATGTCCGAGGTCCTTCGACCATTTGCAATAGATTGGAGGGGCACCCATTGGTATCTCCTTCCTCTAACTCTCAGACTTCAACATCTAGAAGAAAGAATCGGAGGAAGAAGCAACCAACCAAAGAGTCGATTCCATGGTCTGATGATCTTGAGGCCCAAGAGGCCATGAGTGAAAGGGCTGGGACGCAGCTGAAAAGCTGACTAAATATTGAAACACTAGATAAAAGCCTAGAGCGGTGGAATCTGTGTTGTTCCAGAGATGTTAGGAAGCTTTGGGCTCGAAAATAAGGTTCATGCAGCACCCAACTGAGAAAAATCCGTAGCTGATAGGTCCAGCATGGCTCACCGAATCACTCGGAATTGAGAATCTTCTTTAATGCTAAGAGGATTGCATCCACATCCCAGGTAGAGGAGAGAATCGGAAAGATCGAGTAGTGGCTGTTTCGAGGAAGCATGGATAGATACTCGGCAAACTTAGGCAAGTTGCCATTCACAAGGGAGATCAGCATGCGGCAACTCCCTCTTAAGTTCAAAATGTCGACCTTGGAGCCCGATGATGAAAGTTCTAATCCTATGAATCATTTAGATCATTTTTGTACCTTGTTAGGATTCTAAGGCCTAGACGATTTGGCCTTGTATATTTACTTCCCACTAGCCCTCAAGGGAGATACCCGTATTTGATTTTATTGGCTACAACTGAATTTGATCGAACATTCCAGGAGCTGGTTAACAACTTCCTGTTACAGTTCGCATCTATTCTAAAGGACGAAAAGCAGTTATGACACATTGTTCTCATCTGACAAGGGCTAAATAAGAGTTTGAAGCGGTTCTTAACCCGATTTAATGAAGAGGCCCAAAGGATATCGAATCTACCAACGAGGTGAAGCTAAATTCCTTTATATTGACTATGCACTCAAATGAATTCTTTAAATATTTGGTCCAACAAAAGTCTAAAACCTTTCTTAAGGTGGAGACCATTACCTGCACATACATTGCCACCAAATAGGCTAACGAAGTGAGGAGGTCAAAAAGCACAGACCAACATGCGACGTTGACAAGCGAAAAAAAAAGGAACAGAGATAACTCCACCACTTGAGATCTCACGAAGCAATCGAGTGTCAAAAGAGAGTTCAAGTCATTGAGCCTAACTCCCTTGAACCTAACTCAAACAAACGTCTTGATGCATATCTGGAATAAGAAATTCTTTAAATATTCCAAATCGCTCAAGAACTCGGAAGGAGGGGATCAGTCAAAGTACTGTTCCTACCATCGATCTCCAAGTTATAACACTGAAGACTGTCTAACTCTATAGATAAAAATTGAGATCCTCATCTAGAAAGGGTATTACAATAAGTTCTAGAGAGACCTAGGGTAGGCCTCTAGGAGTGCCAACAATGACGAGTTGGGGCAATAATAACAACTGTGTAATTAGGTTGCGGTTGAAGTGGTGAATATGGTGTCAATGAGACTATAGAGAAATAATGCTACGAACAACCTAGAGAAGATTTCTAGCAATAAGAAAGAGTAAGAAATGATATCATTAGTTTTAATAACGACAAAATGACTTATATAATAACTTTCTATTCCGACTCTCTTATTATATCTACACTTGTTTCGGACGATTCCTTTGAATACCAATTGAAATGAGTCTTCGTTGATAATGGAAGCTTAAGAAATTTGTTGTACCTTAAAATATATTTTGAGCTCGGAATGAAAAAAGACCAAATGAGGCTAGCCAAGGGACCCTTATATGAATTGGATAATGAACCCGTGCCAGTTTAGGAAATTATCCAATTGGAAGTCACACTACGAACGTATCCAAAGACAGTGTCTCGAATGCTCATGATTTTAGTAGTTGACTTACTTTCGGTCTACAACACCATATTTGGACGACTCTACTTAATTGCATTTGTAGTAGTAATATCAATCCCATATTTGAAGATGAAATTCATAACAAAATGTGGCATCGAAGAGGTCCTAGGCAACCAAGTCACATGCCGAACGTGTCACTTATTTCCAATCAATCAAGCGATTTTGAATCAACCGATCGAGGAATTTGACCTTTGAGATAAAGTGACTCTACAATAAGGTTAGTCCAATGAGTCAACCAACCAAATCCCATTAGATTCAAATGAGCCCGAAAAATGCATAAAAATTGGAGGCTTTTTACCAGATTAACTGTGTGAACAATAAATGACTTTTCTTCGATAGAACTCAGATGTGTTCACATTGACACCTGTTGACATGCTAGGTATTCTAACTGAGGTGATGGTTCACAGGTTGGTCTTATTCCTAGGTATAGACCAATCTAATAGAAGCAAAGGAACTATTTCATCGAGAAACTTATTACCATAAGAGAGGAAGTCAGAAAGTTACTTGATGCAAGCTTCATAAGGGAAGTCCAATACCCATATTGACTGTCAAATGTAGTACTCGTTAAAAAAAGTAACAAAAATGGTGAATATGTGTCGATTTCACCAACGTGAATAAAGTATATCCGAAAGACAGTTTTTTGTTACCAAGAATCGACTTGCTGGTAGACTTGGCATCTGGGTACGAGCTATTAAGTGTTATGGATGCCTATTTAAGTTACAACTAGATTCATATAAGTCTCAACGATGAAGAGCTTACCTCATTAATGACCGATCAAGAGACATACTGGTATAAGGTCATACCCTTCGATTTGAAGAACGCGGGAGCCACATACCAGAAACTGGTGAACAAAATATTCGAGACATAAATCAGAAAGAATATGAAAGTATATGTGGATGACATACTTGTTAAACACATATTAATTGATGACCATATCACGACCTACGTAAAGCTTTTGAAGTACTCTGAGTGCACTCAATAAAGTTAAATCCAATAAAGTGCATATTTGAAGAAACTTCTGAAAAGTTTTTTGGGCTCATCATGTCTCATTGTGAGATCGAACTAATCCCCGAGAAAAAAAGTTATCATGGATATGAATCCACCTCAAACCATGAAAGAAGTCTAGCGGCTAACCGGGAGATGATTCCTGACAAAATCCATAGAAAAATGCCTTCCCTTCTATAAGGTACTAAGATGAACTAATGAAAATAATTTCTAGTAGATGGAAGACTGCCAAGCAGCTTTCCAAGAATTGAAGGAATACCTTACTAGCCCTCCTCTCTTAACTTCTCTGAGAGAAGGTGAAGAATTACACCTTTATCTAGTGATATCTGACACGTCACTAAGCTCGATTTTGGTCAAGCAAAAGTTCAAGGTACAACAACCGATCTACTACGTCAGCACTGGTTACTCACATGCTAAAAAGATAGATCTAGCACTGGTTCACACCGCCAGAAAGTTATAACTATACTTTCAAGCTTATAAGATCATCGTCCTAACTAATTAGCCGCTAAAGGGATTCATGCAGAGAACCAAAGTGTCCAGACAATTGATCAAATGAACTATCAAATTGGGTGAGTTTGATATAGAATTTCAACTGAAACCGACCATGAAAGGTCAAACTCTCACAAATTTCATAGTTGAAATGACGACCCTATTTCCAAATGATCCTAAAAAGCATTAAGATACCCATCACCAAGAAGAGGCTCCGACTTGATTCTTACACATGGACAAGTCTAAAAACTCCGAATGTGTTAGAGATAAAATATTTCCTAACACTTGATTTTCAGTCACCAACAACGTCGTTAAGTCCAAGGCCTTATTAGCCGGATTCATAATAGCGAAGGAATGCTTAGATAGAAGCCTAATTGTCCACAGCGATTCGGAGTTGATCGTCAACAAAGTCACCGGAAATTTTGAAGTATCCAATCCATTACTCACAAAATATTTTACTAGAATGAAGTGCCTGACCGAATCATTTGACAGAGTAAAAATTCTCTACATCTTGAGAGAAGACAACTAGAAAACGAATAAATTGGCGAAAGTGGCAGCGATTGAGAATTTTGAGCAACACACCCTAGAGATGCAAGAAATCTTCACGACTCCGAGTATATAAGTTCTAAAAAAAGAGGTGCCTCAAATCTCAAATGACGATACCTGGATGCATCCATATAGAGAGTACCTAGAAGAAGACCTTTTACTGGAAAAACTGAAAGACGGTAAGCACATAAAAAGGACGGCATGCTGGTACACCCTTATAGATAGAAAACTATACCAATAAGGGTACTCCATCTCTTACATGCAGTGTTTAATGCCAGATGAAGCTAACTACTCCCCGAGTGAAATGCATCTCAGAATTTGCAGGTCACTTGTAGGAGGTAAGAACCTGGAGTTTAAAGTCATGCGGTAAGGCCACTATTGGCCTATGATAAAAAGAGATGCCATAAAGTTCGTGAAGAAATGCAAAAATTGTCAGATCCATGATAATGTCCCTCATTGACCGCACATAGAACTCCAAACCTTGCGTTAATCTTGGGCGTTCGCATAATGGGGGCTCAACATATTAAGCTCATTACCCATAGCATCAGGATTGAGAAAGTTTATTATAATCGACATTGGTTACTTCACAAAATGGGTAGAGGGCTTTCCATTGGTGAGAATAACCAAGTAAAACGCAACTGAGTTCGCCTGGCAGAGTATCATTTGCAGATTTGAGATTTTTGAATTTATAGTGATTGATAATGGAAACCAATTCACTAGCAAGAGATTCACCAAGCAGTGTATAAGTTCGAGAATTAGGTTGGTTCATACTTTCGTTACCTATCCACAGGAAAATGAATAAGCGAAAGTGACAAACCGAACCCTATTATATGAATTGAAATCAAAACTTAAAGTCATTAGGGCCTCTTAAGTGGATGAGCTACCCTCCGTGATATGGTCCTCCTGTACGGCCCCTAGGGAACAGACACAAAAAATGTCATTCAACTTATGTTACAGGATAGAGGCGGTCATTCCGATTGAGATTGGGCTACCCAACCTCTAAGTCAAAAGTTTAACCCCATAAAACAATTTCTAGCTTCTTAGATAGCATCTCGACCTATTCGAAGAAACTTGAGACGCAACAAGTCTACAGATGGTGGTTTATTAGTAACGAATCGCTCAATATTACAACAAAAAGGTGAAGATCGCCAATTCGAGGTGGATGACCTAATACTACAGAGTATAGAGGTAATAGGCATAATCACCAACAGGGATAAACTGTCCCTTAATTGGAAGGGAACATTCCTAATCTCAACAATTCTCTAAAATAGTGCATATAATTTACGCACCCAGAACGGAAAAGTTGGTCCCTAGGACATTAACTGTCGTCCAACTCAAAAAATACTACCAATAGACTTCGGCGGAGCAAAGGTAAGTTCTGTACATGTCATATGGGCTGCGTGTATGATTACTCTCCTAATTGAACCGGAAAACCACTTTAAAGGTTTAAGCATCCAAGAGAAGCAAAAGAATACACACAAAGAAATCAAGTATCTAATGGCATTAGATGGAGGCGTGTAGTAGGAATTTGAAGGGCCTCAAGAATCTCATACAGCTCCTTCTCAAAAAGAATGCAAAAGCTTTCCTCCAAGTGGGCGTCGTAAATGGTAATGAAACCAAGTTGGGGAGCATATGCTCTATCATTAGGTAGAGGTATTAGATATAAAACACCGATAGGGATTTTATACTTCTCATATATATCGTCCACATCATTACAGGTGAAGACGGATTGAATTGCAGCGACGCCTTGAAATGTTGCTCAAGGATCCATGAAAGCAAGAAGAAAAGAGTAAACTAGGGTGGAGAATGCAAATAAGTACAGAAGCAAAAGAGTATTGGAGTTTAAATAGCCAAAACTTTAACCCAAAAATAGCATTATCTAAAGGCACTAAAGAGGTGCGTTTCCATAATAGTTAAGACATGTGTTGCAGCACGACTGTTTTGCTGTGATAGTAATAATAGCCTAACACAATGTCTCCCAGCATAGTAGGCAGAAAGTTGGCGATTCTGATGCCTAGATCAACGCGTTTGCAGAATAGCACAAGTTATGATGCCTTAACATATCGTTCAACAAAGAGACAGATTGGCGGCAAGCAACCCTGACATTACTTGAGATTGATTCAATTGATTTAAGAATACCTAATTGAGCATTCGGAGTAAATTATTACTCATCGAATTATCAAATGACCGAATTGTGAATCAATTGAGTTGTCAGATTGACAGAAATTAAATAATAAAAACTAACATTCAAACATTTTAATTATTTAGAGAATACAATAATATTAGAGCTACACAAACAAAATGAACAACATTCAGATAATTCTATTTATTAATTACTTTCACAACGTACAAACTTACAATAATAAAAGTACTACTCGGAAGGAGGTAAAGAAAACATGAAGTGCCGACTCGATAAGAGAAAGAAAGACGTCCACCCAAAGCGGGAATATATATCTCGATCATTTCCACGAGGATCAACGAGATCTAGAGCACCGTTACAACACACAGGTTTGGCCTTTGGACGGATGTAAGAAAAGAAGAAAAAAAACCCTCCACCAAAAATTGCTACAATTCTATCCAAAAACTGCCCATTTCCTAGGAGGGAGGCAGTTACAAAAAAACCATCCACCAAAACCTATTGTAATTGCCCTGACCATGATTATGGAAGAATTGTTACAGCGATGAGGCCAGGTGTTGGGACGAACAAAAAAGAAGAAAAACAAGTCAGTTTTCCATATAAATTTAAAGTAATTAAGGCAATCTTCAAGCGTATCTTGAATCTCAACTTCAAAAGTTGGAAGAGAATTTCCACCAACTCTAATTTGTGGCAGTGAAGGCTCTATATTGACATTGGGCAGTCATACCACTGAGTAGGACATATGGCACTTTATGATGCAAAGTTAAAAAAAGCCCTACCATTTATAGTCAAGAAGAGTGCTTATAAGGCATTCAATTCAAGACGATAATGTATCACAATATTGATAGTAGAGAATAAAATCCTGCCAAATAAGAGTCCAAATCAGCAGAATATTTAGGAAAGAAATGTGCATTGATAGAATTACAGCTAGCATTTCATCTGTTACACGCTGGGAGTTGAAATTTAAACCTCCTAATATGGTGGACTACTGATAGGCATAGTCAAAATCGAACTGAAACAAACCTAGTGCACGGACGGGTAAGAGACATAGATGATGACGGTTCAATGAAAGATACCTCTAAACCCATGAGGCAAATGACACAATGGTTGAATCAAGAGACACGACCCATATCGTCAGACATTAAAGGGCCATAATGGCTTACTTAATAAATTGTTTCAAACAATGGCTATGCCGATCCATTGACTGGAAGCCTGACGGTCCTCCCTGTAAGGCCTAAATCTTTAATTTACAATAATCATAATCAATTAAACTAATATAATGAAATCGATGTCAAAGGATGAAGAAAATTGGGATAAAAAATTAAAATTGGATTGGTTTGCCCTAGCGCCTGAAGGAGGGCCAATCTGCACTTGAGTGCCAAAAGTCACAGGGTCAACGCTTGAGGTATGCCTAAGGAACGCTCGAGCGCTTGTTGACAATAGCTATACACTTAAGGCATGCCCAAGTCATACTAGAGCACGGCAGTCCAATAGCATGGCATATAACACATGCTTGAGTAGCGCTTAAGTACCACTCTATATATAATTAAAAATTTGGCTCATTTTCTGTCATTTTCTCAAAATTTTTAAGAGATGAGAGAGTAGCAGATGAGAAGAAGAGAGAAAGAGAAGGTCATAGAAGCTCAAATTAAACTGATCAAAGTTTGAATTTTAGTAAATTGAAACTAAGATAAGTGCATTTTGAGTTTTCCTTTTCTTGCTGCTATTCTTTACTGAATTTTTTGAGTAATTTTTATTCTATTACTCTTCCATATTATAATTTTCAAAGTTATAGTGATGTTGTTTAACATGATGTATAATTCTCTTCATTTTATTACAAAATATATAAAATTCATGCCTAAATTCATGTATAATATATACGTATGCTATTTTCTACAATCTAAGCTTTATATATGTTTTGAAAATCTGATATTATATTCCTGTATGCTTAATTTCGTAAAAAACCTACTTGTATGTTTAAAAATCGTGGAGTGTAAGTTCCCGCATATTAAATTCTACACTATATGCTTTGAAATTCCAAAAATTTTTCTACATGTTACAGATTTCCTACACCTCCTTGCTGAACTCATGACTTTAAAGACTATTACATGTTTTAATTTCATACCTAATGGCCTACATATTTTAAACTATCAAATATAAACCTTATGTAAGTTGGAAAATGTATACAAAATACTTTGCATGGTCTGAAATTAATAAAATTTCTTTGCAATTGCTAAATTATGCATTCTTTTGCTGAAATTTTCAGCACTTAGCTACCAAGTTAGCATTCTATACGTTTAAATTTAATATGACTAAGTTTCTACAGAAATTTAAGTATGAATTGAAAAAAAAACTCTATAATTATGTCAAGAATTATGATCATTTTCTCCAAAAATGTGAAAATTAAAAAGCATGAAGAAAGATGTAAAGTTTTCCTAAAAATTGTACTCGAATATGGTAATATTTTAGTGGATAATATATTATGGCATGCATTATTATATTATAGTATATATTAATATTCAAACCTATCATTCGCAAGTGAAAAACGATGTTCGATTTTGTCTACAGAATTATATGTATGACAGTCCACCCAAGAGTTTTAAATAGTAACGTACCGTCTTTGATTGTGTGAAAACATATATAACCCGTGTTTTGATTATCACTCCTTTAGTCGGTAAAGCCCACTAACCCTTGATCCCTAAGAAAATCATATTTTATCATATTTTGATGATAAGAATTAAATAAGAATATGATGAGAATTTTGAAAATGTATAAATTGAATTTCTTGCACAAATCTTAAGAAAATTTTATGTCATTTTAGTCGATCCCAATTTATAGTCCTTCCATTATATTTTAAACACAAATTATATATGGTCATTATTATACTATATGTCATATTAAGTTTTTAGTTTACTCCTTACTGTATTTTGCAAACCTTTTCAAATAAAATATACGGATACTTGCCAGATGAATAGGAATAAAGGATAATCTTATTTGAAGAGTTTAGAATTTGAAATTATCAAGTTTTGTTGCTGAATTTCCGTCATGGTTAATCGTTAATATAGTCATGTTATGTTTCAGAGAGTTTTAATATACATATAATATTGTATTGTGCTTCTGAACAATTTAAGAATATTTTATTGATGTATCATGGTATCAGACAGTAAAATGTAGAGTCATGGATATCAATTTTGGTGTCATATTTATGGTTTGTAGACACGAATGTAAGCTGTCCAGCAACAGGTTAAATTCAATTGATATGTAGTTGCAAGTATGACTATACAGACATATCAGTTGTCTGACAATTAGTTATCAGCCATCAGAATATGTGTATGATTTATGTTTCCATAGTTTATATATACTCTGATATTTATTTTAAACAAGCATAACTTCTTACATAATATCCAACATTACAGTTGGATCAGTGTCAAAACCACATGAGCATGATACATGTTTTGTTCTTATGTGTGAATTAATTCATTTGATTATAGTCGATCGAAATATCGATATAAAATACACGTCCAAAAGCTAATTAGACGATTTATTGGTTAATTTATAATTGATTATGTGTTAATTATAGGATCGAATTTTGAGATATTACACTCCCACTAAATGAAGGGGGTCATTACACAAGCAAGTAATACCCCTCATCACTGAAGAGATATCATACCCACGTATTGATTCAGGAGATCACTAACCAAACGACACCTCCAACCATAAATATAGCCACTCTATCAAAAGGGGAGAAGGTGGAGAATGTTGAGAACAAAGGACGAAGACAAACAAAATTAGACACTTTAACAGTCGAATGCACAACCGCTAAAGCTACTCTACCAGGTAAGTGGATAATTAAAAGCCACTCTATCAAATAAGTACACCGAGTAGAGCATTACTCTCAAAACAAACACTCACCACCATCTACTCTACATTATTGCACTCATTTTCTAACATCTTTCCCTTCTGAGTAAAAAAATTTCTAACTCGAATATTAAATAATATATCAAAGAACGAATCTCATATACCTTTTACCTCTTATTTGACTTATTATGGTATATAAGCCCCAAATTTCAAATTATAAAAACTGAACCGATTTTTATTCGAATATCCAAGAATGATGAAGCAACTCCCAAATTCATATAATAATTCAAATTCTCAAGACTCGTCACATTCACTTATAAAATTTTAAATATTACCGGTAAATATTCAAAAATAAATAACATTTGAACAAAAATAGATTTTAAGACATGCATATGTTCAATTAAGTTTGGGATGACTCCTTAAGAAAAGAGTGAAACCATAATATTTAAATAAAAATATTGTCTACTTTCAGAAAAAGTTTGAAACTATGATCTTAATTGTTCAGCCTACGTGGTTTTATCCTCTCAAAAGCACTTTACATAAAAAACAACTAAATATCAGAATTGTTATTCCTCTAAAAATAAAGATGGAATGAAATTTCAATTTCAATGCTTACAGCTGGTTTGAAAGGCTTGCAAAACAGAAAATTTATCATCTGTGGTAAAATTGAATACTCAATCCGCAAGAAAGGTTGGAAATACAAGCCATATTAACTGGGGACAGCAAAGACTATGATATGGAAGTGCTACATATTGTATAGGCAACCCTGCTCCTGCTGGGTGGCTGAACCAGGCTTCAGGGAGGATTTCGGCACGGTTTCATGGTGTGCGGCACTATGACCAGCAGGTGGAAGACACCTCTTTGGGAAAAACTTGGCTATACTTTCAGTTCTCCCTCCAGTTTTTTCTGCAGTCATCATATAAAAGAGTTTGGCTTGGCCACAAAAGAGGGCTCGGATTATTATAGAAATGCTTGGAGGACACCTTCAGATGCCATGGTGCTTATCCATTCATCTATTTTGTGTGGGCCCATTAATGTGGATAAATGGATAAAACGCCATATCATCCAATGACTCATCTTATGAATATGGTTGGATTAAACACTATACCTGGTGAAACTGATATCCCCAGCTTATCCAAGATCTCTTTCTTGACCTGCATGGCCAGTTAACTATCAGCAAGATGCATTCCTTATAGTAGGTTTTCTTTTTTCTTTTTCTTTTTTTTTTTTTGAGTATGAGTGGTAAATAAAATATATCACTAACCAAAACTGGGATCTCTAGATTATTATTAATACCTAACAGTTTCTAATCTGATTTCAAATAATAATAATAATAAAGCCATATCCCAACCACCAAAAGATTATTTGGCATTACAGAAGTATCAAGAAGCATAAACAGTAACCTTATATCAGTGAAGATTATGGCATGCCATGCCTTCAGAATAAAATATCAGCCAATAAATAAAGGTATTAGCCCCACAACATTGCGATATCCCAATACCACCGATACACCTGATACGGCTGATATATGCCCCATATTCAATATTTTCTGCTTCGCAAAAACTACAAAAAAAATAAAAAATTTATGTATGATATATCTGAGATCAATACAACTGCGATTGATACCGATACCACTTTTTCCATCATACTTGGACTAAATGAGAGAGTAAAAGGTAACAAGAGGCCACACACTCCAGCCCCACTAAATCAGCAATTCTATGTAGTTCAGGTTGGCACAACATATCAACTGCCAGCGCTAGCTCCTTTTCTACTCAAGAAACCAAAAGCTATGGTGAACCTCATTTACATGCTAACTATCAATATAGTAAAACAATTCAGCGTCGCATGATTATAACTCAAACCAATTAGAGTATGAATCACGGAAAAGGCATGTCTAAGATGAGGCAGCTCAATTAATGAAATTCCAAATCTTCAGAATTAATCATAAATACAGAAGGAACACCAACCTGCCATCTGTTGTCCACAAAATCTGCAATCTCTCGCACTTTATTTCTTAAATGACCCTTTGGAATGCTGGGAAACTTCAGCTGCAAAGACTCGAGCACCTTGTTCAAACCATGGGGGCAGGACCGAATAGCAGATACCTACAATGTCAATCAAAGCGAGGGCAACTCAGGCAATCTATAGTTGGAATGTTTGTTTTACCTTTTTTTTTTTTTTTGTTTTTTTTGCTTTTTAACTTGAATTTTCTTTTCCTTTAACAGTATGATTTGCTACCCGTCACTCTAAAAACTCATTTTAATGGTTTTGAAGTACATATCATACTAATCTACACTATAGACGTAAATATCAACCGATATATCTCGGTATCGGATCCCCTAATACAAATATTTTTTAATACTACATCAATACTATAATATATTATAATATCGGCAATATAATACGACATATCATCCAATATTAAAAATATCGACTAGTATACTCAATATTTGACCTATTTATTGGGCGATTACATCCTCATTGGCTTATAATTTCAAAAAAATTTTCTTCCAATATATCTAATACTAATACGTATTATTTAATATATCCGATACTGATATTTTCATTAATGATCCACACCAATTAGCTTGTACTAAATCCCTACAGAGGCAAAGACTAATGTCCAACAATCAAATAAAAGAACTTACAATCTTAGGCATGTCAGAATCGAGTATCGTGGCACTGATGCCAGGTGGTATTATGTTGCCCTTGCTGTTCGGAATCTGTGCCTCTTGATCCTCTTCGGGCAAAATATCATATGATGGTACCTCTACAGGGGAAGCACCAGGGAAAGCACGCATAGCAATCGCTTGCAAACACATTTGCTCGAGTGCAAGAGCACCTTTGAGATTTCCGATAGGTAAAAATGAGGCCTTATCATGCATCAGATTTGCAATGATAAGAGGCTGATTTTTTTGAAGAGCATGCTCAGTCAAATTGTGTAGATATTTTTGTTGTTGAATCCAAGAAGAGTACTCTTCACACACAGCTTCTGGTTTATAACTAGATGAAGTTCTGGCATCCTCATCCGTCACACTTCTATGGTTTCTGTCAGTTTCCACTCCCTGCATGTAAGAAAAACATTCATCAAACAATAGGTTTTGATGTTCTTATGAAGAGGAAATCCAATCCATAAGAAGCATAAATTGTTATGGTTAATTCTAGAGTAAGCTGTTGGGGATAAATTGCTCAACATATAACCTTGGGGTTTGAAATTGGACTGATAAATAAGTAACTCAACAAAAATTTTCCTTCTTAGCCACATCATCTGGCTATGCGGTAACATGTGTTGGGGTCATACTGACAAGTGGTAACATATTCTCTCTCTCTCTCTCTCTCTCTCTCTATAGACTACTACATTTGGCCATGTGGCTTTGTCCTGTTATAATGGTCATTTTACCAAATGCTGTAAATAATTTTGCAGATTATTCATGGCTAGAACCGTTAAATTTGTCAAATTATTCAATGTAAACTACAGGTGCCACTGCTATGTCATCTTTTGGCCTCATCTTTCCAGTTTTATTATTTGTTTTTCAAGAACTTTGACTCCTAAATGCATAATTTCACATAGCTTCAATTCCAAATTGACAAACATGAAGAGGTTCCACCACCAAAGAAAGGAACCCTCTGAAAATACAACCTTGAAGCATATGTTAAACTAAATCTTCTTCCCAATTTTTCAGGAGTGGTTCAACTAATGTTGTACCATCAATACACGCATTTTAGGTATCTGAAAACCTTTGCTTACTCTGTCAGTCACTCTCCTTTACTTGAATCCTCCGCAAGCCAATCAGGTCGAAATAGAACAGAAGGACCAACAGTTCAAGCAGTATGCACCAACTCCTGAACTCAAGTATTCAAGTTCCCAAAATATCTATCCAAAAGAACCAATATAATCTAGTTTCACAAGACCAATGCTTTAACACACTAAAACATGCAGGCTCCCCGTGATTCATGCATAAGAACCAATGGAAAATTTAAAGATTCATGCATAACACACTAAAAGCAAATTTTGTAGCACAACTACCTCATTTTCTGAGAGATAACCATCAGGTACAAAGAAGCCATCATTGCTTTCAGATTCTTCATCAGCTTTTAAACATTCTTCATCTAAACTCTCTTCCTCATCCTTATCACAGTCAGAAAGGCTTTCACCAGGAGCCTCCTGTGTCATAAAAAGTACAGTAAAGGGTTACTTGCCGGGTATGGGCAATTTTGTGTCAAACAGCACCAGCAAGACACTTGTGCAGGATAATTGTGAGACATCACTATTTTAACAGCTGTAGGCGCAAAATTGATGTAGCCCTCACTTCAGCAAAAACACTGTCAGGACGCTTGGTAGCATGCCATGTATATTTCTTTCACCATATGAACGGCAATTCTTTCACCATAGAGCAACACTAACAGAATGGCGCTACATGGTTTGGGATTATTTGATATTTTTTATTTTAAAGTTACAGACCAATACCCTTCCCCCTCGTCTATATAGACAGTTTGGCTAATTCTGACCTTACTCTTCATACAATTTAACTTAGACAAAAGCACAACACTCCCACATCATAAGTCTTAGCAAGGCTAAATATATGCAATCTCACCCCCTACATTATAATGGACTGCTTTTACGATTTGACCGGTGAATTTAAGATCATGCAAAGCAATCCTACTATTGCTCTAAATCTCATCCTCTAACAATTTAACTTTGAGGTAAAGAAGAACTTGAGGCTGAAAGCAAAGTCAACAATATGAATTAGCAGCAACATTCACAAGGGATGGTTTATTTATAATGCAAGCTCCATAAATAGATAATTTCAAGAGTTTGTTCCTTTCTCTACAACCAACTTCAAATGTTCAGCAATTTAACATAAGCAATTGG
This sequence comes from Nepenthes mirabilis, assembly GCA_025585075.1. Taxonomy (NCBI): domain Eukaryota; kingdom Viridiplantae; phylum Streptophyta; class Magnoliopsida; order Caryophyllales; family Nepenthaceae; genus Nepenthes; species Nepenthes mirabilis. The sequence goes on from JAODPA010074291.1 coordinate 23,891, forward strand.
GGAAAAAGTGATTATTGCATTTAGCATGTTTTGAAGTGTATTATATTTAAATCAATAAATTTTTTCCTAATTACTATAACAAAAAAGTATTACATAGGAAAACAACAAAAGCATATGCACCCTCTCATTTCACTGTCCAATGGTATTTGGATTATGGAATTCTAATGGTGTTGGTTGTCAATAATGAAGAGCATACAGATGATGTTAGTGATTCTAGTGAATTGGTAAATTAACCCTTTTACTTGATTATCTTATGTCCTAGATAGTTTTTCTGACTAGTGATAAACATTATAAACCATCATTCTGATTCCAAACTCTTTTATGCCAATGGCAGGATAGGAGGAATCACTGACTGAGACTAAGTGGACTTTAATTCCGCCTCCCCTCACCCCTATCCACATAAAAACAAATTAATTGTGTGCATAACTTCCTGGCCACCAAAAAAAAAAAGGAAAAAAAAATAAGGAATAACAGTGTCATTCAAGTTCTATAGTAACCTATTCCAAGCCTACAACTGGTCCCAATTCTTTGACTCCCATAAACCAAAGATGGCCTTCGTAGATGTGATCTACCCAAAAATGTATGATACATGCCATTGTAGTATCTTCATTTCCTTGCCCAAAAAGTAATAATTGTTCAAAAATAAAAGACAATAAAATTGGTATATACCTCCTCCCACTCTTCATCACTATCAACATCATAATCCAAGTCAGGATCCTTCTTAAGAGGATGACGTGGTCCAACAATATGACTGCAAGTATCAACAATCAATGAATGTCCAAGAGTAAGGTGTTAGCGCCGTACCAAAGAAAATAACATATTTCACTAATACAGGCAATATAACACAAAACTAGTGAGGGATTAATATGTTACCATTAAACTGTTATACAAGAATACTTCCATGCATTCCCAGTGTTGATTAAGTGAATTCAATACCTATGTGCAAAAATTTTGTGGAAAAAGAAACTCATTTTGCATGATGCAAAATCTTGCCAGTATGTTGCACATGTGAAAACAAGCTTGGAGGTGGGTGGTGGAAGTGTTTGGCCATCAGTGGTCTTGTTTGCACAAACACTTCAGCACATATACTCAAGGTAATTGCAATAAAAGTGCCCGATAAAATATGCCAGTTTTATGATTTCATTCATAGTATACGGTTGGCATAGGTTGATTATAAATAGCCACTGATGAACTGAACATTGCCTTGCTTCTTATATCTGAAGCAACATTGGCCATCTTGCTTCAAATATGAGAAGCCAGAAGCCAACACAGAGTTTGAATGTTCAGAGATTACCGTCAGATATGCAACACCCAGTAACCAGAACACCAACCTTTTCTTTGGCCAAATACCATAGAATGCAGGTCTATAGCTCTTATCAAACTGCAGTAGCTGCTTACTTCGTCTACCCTTCTTGTCACTAGATGAACAGCCACTCACATTAGCATGGCTTGATTTGTCATCTGTAATTTCTTCATCCCATCCATCCACCAAGCTTTCTATGGTTGAGTTCTCATCACATGCTAGGCCTTTATTAGTACTCAGCTTTAGCGCCTTAAATAGCTCGGTCTTAGGCTTCCTTCGTATACCCCAATGTTGTTTATTGACTAACCGAATAGAATGGCCTAAACTACGCCAAGAATTGAAATGACACCTGCAAAGTGGAACCCATACAATTTATCAAAAATTCATAAAGTTACCAAAGTAGTGAAAAATACTACTGTGACCCACTTGCGAATTTCATCCACGTCAACCTCCTCTTTCTGTGACAGAGCAGAGTCCATTGAAAAAGTGATCAACTCAGGCAATCTTTCACTATTGTTTGGAGATGCATCAGAGGCACTTGTTACTGATTGATCAATGTCATATGTTAAGTTGCACTTGCTTCTTTTGATAAAGCGTTCCATTATGGAAGCTTGCTTCTGTATGGAAAGCTGCTTCTTCAGCCCAGCTTCTTCCTTCTCCCTGCGGCGTTGATCCCTCTCAGCATCCTCTTGCTTCCTCTTCAGCTGCCTTCTCATTTCAGATTCTTCTCTCTTCCGACGTTTGTCATCCTCTCCTTGCAACCGTTTGAGCTCCTTCTCCTGAAACAGTACTAAAGAGGTCAAACAACATATAAGACACTGGAATTACAAACTAAAAACTCAACAAAGACCCAGAGTCAATTGAAGGACCATTGGAGCTCGGCCAGGTAACAAATTAGATGACAATTATATGGAATTAAATGGCATATCTATCACCATGATATAGATACACCACACTGATCAAAGTTATATTAGCTATGCAACACCACCAGATCCATCAATAACTTCTTGTGATGCAGGCCACATGTGTGGATCATGCAAGAATACCTTGCCATTCAAGCTGTCAATCATTTTTTTTTTAATTACAAATTGGCAATAAACTTGATACATCTGCACAATTCATGGTATACACTACCAGTAGTACCCAAACATAAGACGGATCATTCTCAAGTAGCTGACGGAGACCAGCCCGCTTTCCCTCCTTTTCTATTTTTTTCCTTTTTTTAATTTGCCCCGGGGGGGGGGGGGGGGGNGCGAGAGAGCTGTCACTTACACTTTGCAACTTCTCCTTTTGAAGCTCTCGATCCACCTTTTTTCTCTCCTTCTCAATCTGACGTTGGGTCTTCTCTAGCTGCTTCATAAGAATTTTCTCCTCCCTCATCGCTTCCTTATCAGCCCTGAAACAGCACAAAAGAGTAATTTCAACATGAACAAAGAACACTATTTAGAGCCTTGGAAAGCCAGTGCAGATATACATACATGTCAGAGCCGTTTTTCTGGGCCATGTTTTCCACCAACAAACGAATATCTGCCTCATTCAGTACTTTATTTAGCTTATAAGATGCTCTCATCAGATCAAGTTTGTAGCTTTGATCATTCTCAGGATTTTGCAGTGCAGTTATTACAGCTAAAGGTCATGCACATCAAAAAAATAAATGTCAGCTAAACAAATTGAGCTTATCAGATGCAAAGTGCAGCAGAGTTAATCTCTATTTTACTCAAAATGCAAGTGTATGACCATCAATGGCACCCAATATGTCTAAAACATGCAAACTATACAGAAAGAACCTAGTCCGTTCCTGGAAGAATGCAGGATATTTATGCAGAGCATGTGTGTGCCAAACTTAAGCAAAATGTGCATGAATACAGGACAGACCACCAACTTCCGAACAAAAGTTGGGTTGCATTACAGCATGCTCCTTTTCTACTACAGAATATATCCGTCATTTTCACACTTTGAGATGACCTGAAATACTTCCAGCTAACTCAATAAGCAAAGCAACATCATAAAGGTCTAACCAACAATCAAAACACTTACTGTTTCAATAATAGATTCCATTATTACTCTACAGCATGCCATAAAATCATTTGTATCATTCCAAAATAAAATTGTTTGAACTCAAACAAAGAGAACCACTTCATGTCAAATATAAATTATACACGCCAGGAACTGAATATCTGATGATATTTATATTTATCAAGCTTTTTTAGGAAAACATCAGATTGCACTAGGAAGGACTAAATTTCAAACAAATTAAATGACACAAAAAATTTAAGGAAAAGCAAAAGACATCAAGGAACAAATACTTACCAAGAATAGCAGTAATCCTCTCACTGATCTTTTTACGACAGATGCGGCGAATTTTTACAGCCCCACGTATAGAATTTGGCAGAAATTTCATATCTCTTGTCTGCATGTTCAGAGCATAATTAAGCAAATCAATATGAAAACTTGAACGCACCATACATTGCAGACAAAAACACTAAGTGCAACATTGCAATACAATATATATATATATATTATTAACAAACCTAGTAAAGCATCAGAAAATGATTCAACAGAGATTATTCAGAGACCAATATACTGATAGGTAAACCAAAAGCTAGAATGGCATGCATGCTGAGCATGCATCATTAATAGAACGTAACTAAATCCAGGTAACAAATGACCCAATAGGAACTAAATAATGATAAGAAAAGGGAAAACAAACAATGAGAATAAACACATGAATGAGAACAAAAAGTCCCAATTGCGTGTAAATAGATATAACAAATCAAATTAGAAATTTCATTATTGCACCAATTCAGCGTAATTTTTGTAAGCATGCCAGAAATTTGTATCAGCAAATAAACAAGCCCAATAAACATCAAAAAATGAATTGTCATACCCAATTAGAACAGGCCCCTTTACAAGCGACAAAATTAAGCTAGCATGTGAAAGCTGATCTCGTAGAATACCAGAAAAATAAACAGAAAAAAACAATACAGCATTAAGGGAATAGCATATAATTTATTTAATATTGCAGCGTGAACGCCGGGGCTTCTCAATATCTTACCAATGCCCAGATGACCTCAACACTTGAGTTAAAAGGATTACAAAAAGTCATATTTGAAACACAGAAAACTAAAAAAAATGAAAAATAGCTAAAATAGCAAGAGAGAGGGAGACAAAAATGTAAATCATCACCTCCCAACACCAAAGACACGAGTCAGTCTCGTCTTCCAACACATCGGCTTCGGCATTTGGCACTCCATACAAGATTCTCTTCCCAACGTCAAGCACGCTGCCCTTCACACTTGCAATCGTAACTACACTCTCTCTCTCCTTCAATCTCCCGTAAATCTCACTCACCAGCTTCGAATACGAAGTTCTTTTCTCCTCCAATAGCACCGCTATCATCGCGTTCACGTTGCTAGACGACAAGCTCGATAAATGCGAGTCCAATACCACATTTTCACATAAAACTTCCTTGAAGTACTCGACTAGGCTCTGTAGCTCTTCATTCAGATCTTTGATTTTCCTTTCCCTCTCCTCCGGCGCCAACATTTCGCAAATCTGGCTCCTCCTCTTCCGTTTGAGTAACTTCTTCGCACTCTCATCCGGCGATTCAGGGTTGATCATCGTCACGTCAGCCATTGGACGACGCTATCGGAGAAAACCCTGAGCAGTTAAATCAACATTCTAGGGTATCAGGAGTGAAAACAAAAGAATTAAGCGAATATTGGAAGTTAAGCAAGATGAAAAACAATCTCTTAAAATTCTGGGGTCGAGGGTCTAGTGATTTGATAGTAGAAATCTGTATCGATCAAGAAGAGTGGAAGTGGAGATTATCTCCATCGATAGATAGATGGACAACTGAAACCCTCACCAGCCTCGCTCTCTCTGGTTTGTTTTAATAATCATTTGAATGGCAATGTAAAGAGGGGCGGTGGTCAGACAGTCTTTTTCTTATGAATATATGAATAAATATGGAGGGAGTGCCCAAAAATTCCCGCCCAACGCCTGTGCCTGGAAAACGCCGAGCGGCGCGTGTGTGTTCGCGCCTCTGCGGTGACGAACTTGTCTTCGAGGCAATTAAAGGAATTATAACCCTTTATAATATCATTAAAATATTTTTAAAAATTCAGAAAATTCTGCCGACTTTATCTGTATTAAATA
>JAODPA010074302.1:0-12973 GCA_025585075.1 Nepenthes mirabilis
AGCAAAGAATTTTCTTTTTTCTGAGACCAATCTCTGATATCCGGAGAGCATCACAAATCACACCACGCGTTCTGTTATAATCGGACGGCAGCAAACTGTCAAAAGTCACCTGTTCTGCACGGATATACAATTTTGCATTCCATAAATACGACCCTCTTCTCTATCCACCGTCACGTTACAAGTCCCCGGATTCTGTTCACAAAAGCTGAATGCAATGCTGTAACTTATCGTTCAACCTCTCGCTTTGCAGACGAGACAGAGTAGCTTTCCGGACGTTGACACCCCAGCATATTCCTCCGTCTCTCAAGGAAGAGGAGAGAGGAAGGGTTTTTTGTTAGGAAAATCAGAAGTTTCAGTTATTCCCTGTAATTCGATGTCGTGATAATGGCGGTTCGTTTCTCTTTACCTGTTATTATTCGCTTTAGTTTTCTGCATTCCGTATTATTTGCGTAAAGTTCTCTCCCTACCTGATTTCTCTGCAATGTACTTTCAAAAGCACCTAACATTGTAAATGTTTCCAATCTAGAATTGAATGGCTTGAAAAACAGGTTTCATAAGGATTTAACGGTAGAAGTAGTATGAATTTGGTTATTATTTGATTTAGCTTGCGGTAGAATTTTGAGGATCTACGACTGTTGAATTGTTCACTCCGAAAAAGTTAAAGAACTGTCAGTGTTTGAAGAAGACGTACATTCGCCTCTGTTAGGTTGTGTACTGGTGATCTATGATTTCCACCGGATAAGGAGAACGTGCAATTTTTTCTTGTCTTTACTTTCCCTTTTGTTGTTTGTGCTTATCAAAATAGGACGAATCGAGCGAACTGGAGCAGCTGATAACCAAACGGCATTGCTGACAATAGGGAATATCGGCAACAACTAATGAATTTACGATTTTTCGCTGTTGCTTCTGTTCTCTTAAAACTGCTTTGTCGGGTACGGATTTCGGCGAACAGGACGGGAATGACGTCGGATCGAGCTACCGATATTCTGTAGACTTGGTCGGAAGCGTTTCGAAGGCTTAGCCGAATCTGATTTCGCAGACCATTCGGTACTACGACGGAGACTTTAAGATTACTACCCGAATTACCCAGCCAGATTGGAAAGAGAGAGGGAGTGAGTGAGGGGGAATTAAAGGTCCATTGCTTGCTCATGTGGTTTCCTTATCTGAACTTGTGGGAGAGGGCTAAGCTGGGGTCCACCTCTCTCCACTTCAAGTTTTCTGCATCACCGTTACTCTACCTAGAAGCTTAATGAATGGAGATTAAAGAGAAGTCCTGTAGTGTCATGTTTTCTGGAATTTTTTGAACTTTAGGCCACAAGCAAAAATATTAATCACAACTAACCCATGATTAGCACCTATGTTTTAGCTTTTAGTTTTATGATGCTCATAGTTGTTCTGTTGTAGGTAATGGATCTATCAGCTGTTGAGTCGTCCTATTATTTCTGTCCAGAGATGACAATGCTTTTTCAAACAAAATTCTGAAACAGAAAAGAAAAAACACAGGTGAGTGCTTAATATTGTTTCTCGTTTTGCTCAAATAGGTTTGCAAGCTCTGCTCATCATTTTGTTTATGATGATGTTGACTCCATGAACAATGAAGAGGCTGTGAAATGGGAGAGATTGGTGGAGAAGAGCTGAAGAGGTGGGATAATATGCGTGGAGGAATAACTGGACGGGAAGAAAAGATCCTGGTTTTGGTGAGGTTGAGGCCTCTTACTGAGAAGGATATTGCCAGAAATGAAGTGGCAGATTGGGAATGCATCAATGACACAACCATCTTGTATAGGAATAGTCTTCAGGAGCGATCTGGGCTCCCTACTGCTTATACATTTGGTAAACAAATGCTTACCTGTGATTTTACCCTGTTGTTGCAGCACTTTTCTGAAGGCAAAACTTTGGCATATGAGGTTGTGTAGCGATTTAGTAGTTGGCTCACTTTTTGTGAAAGTTTGCTTCATTTTTATCCTGATATGGAGACTTCTGCCTCATTTTGTTTATGCTATTGGATTCATTTCACTGGTGATATCCCGCAGCAATCTGATCCCCCATGCATAAATGCATCCAGAAGGATAACATATTCACATATAAGTACAAGCTTTATTTGTAGTTGGAAGGTCTTTATGTTTCCGAAATCTGGAATGATATGGTGCAATAGGCTTTTGATTTGCTATATCTCCAAAATTTGCCCAGTTTTCATACTTCTACCTTGAGATTTCTATCAAGTGAATGCAAATTTGTAATCTGCTATTCATTTCATTTTCCTTGTTATATGTTTTTGGGACAGACAGAGTGTTTTCGGGCGATTGCTCCACAAAGCAGGTATATGAGGAGGCAACAAAGGAAATTGCTCTTTCTGTTGTCAGTGGTATAAACTGTAAGTACAGTACCATGTTTTTTTGCGTGCTGTTTCTTGGAACAAGTTCCACTTCCACACTAGTGACAATTTATGAGATTTCCTTCTACTTTTCTTTTAGCAAGTATTTTTGCTTATGGGCAAACTAGCAGCGGGAAAACATACACCATGACTGGGATAACCGAGTATACAGTTGCAGATATTTATGATTATATCCAAAGGGTAATGAAAGCGCATATTTTGTATTTGTTTTGGTTTAAGTGATTAATTGTCTCAAGTGTGTTATTACTGACTTTCAGCACGAAGAAAGAGCTTTTGTTCTGAAGTTTTCTGCAATAGAAATCTACAATGAAAATGTTAGGGACCTCCTCAGTACAGATAGTACTCCTCTCCGGTTACTAGATGATCCAGAGGTAAATTTATCTCTCTTGGTAATTTTATGTTGATGCAACTGCTCTAATATATCTATATTGATCAGAGAGGAACTCTTGTGGAGAAATTGACTGAGGAATCTCTAATGGACTGGGGCCACCTAAAGAAACTTCTCTCAATTTGCGACGGTAATGATAGATTCTTATCAGGAGTCTTGCTGTACTAGACGTTGCATCCTTAAAGTTGTATTACACTGTTGCAGCTCAGCGGAAGATAGGAGAGACCTCCTTAAATGAAACAAGCTCCAGATCTCATCAAATTCTTAGATTGGTATGTCCCTAATCCCCCTCATTTGGTGAGGTTGTTTATCTCTGTCAAAACTCTATTGCAAATATTTGCAAATGACCCTTACTTCAACTGCTTACTCTTGCAGACAGTGGAAAGTTCAGCTCGTGAGTTCATTGGCAAGGAAAACTCAAGCACCCTTTCAGCTAGTGTGGTATAAATGGATAATCTGAAGTTGTTACCATGTGTTATCTTTCAAATTCCAATTATTTTTAAGATAAAATTATGCTATCCAATTGATTGAGGGGTGATGGCCATCTCTAGAAAGGACAAATTGATCGTTTTGGCATACTAATATTTTTATATGCCAATCAAAGAGAAAAATATTGCAGTGCTGGGTCTGTAATGTTTCTATTTTCTTCCTTTGAATTCACAAAATGATTTTTTTTTTCCAGTTTTTTATTGATCTGGCGGGAAGTGAGCGTGCATCTCAGGCTGTATCAGCTGGTACACGATTAAAAGAAGGTTGCCACATAAATCGGAGTCTGCTGACCCTGGGAAATGTCATCCGCAAGCTGAGGTTTTTCCCTGTTCTTTACACATTTTTGGACAGCTGGCAATTATCGGAACATTGTCTAAGTTTTAGGTGCAACTTTGTGGCAGTTGAGGCCTCCTTTGTTTAATGCATTCATCATACCATTACCATAATTATTGCTTCTCTTTCATTCTGTCCATGCTGGAGGATACTCCATTTTATAGAACTCATTTACCATTGCCAGTGAATGTATGTATGCTTTTTAGGAGGGAAAAAATAATCACCTTTTCCCAGTCTTATTCTCAACCCATATTTTTCCCAATTTCATTCTATGTAGGAACTTTTTGTCGAGATTTGATGTTAAAAAATTCCAAAATTGACATTCAATTCAACTTTTGCACTTGGAATTTGGTCATTTTGATCTAATTTTTTGTATAGAATAGCATGTGTAATAAAATAAAAGCAAAGAATAGAATTGGAAAAGAGAAAAGTTGATAATTGTATTTGTATTAGCCCTCTCCCCCCCACGCCAATGTAAAAGAAGTATCTGGCCCAATTAATATGAGATGATTGACTAATTGTTTCAAGCAAGGAGAAGAAATCATATGGCACATGGATTCAAATAAGATTTTGATGATAGTGAGAGAAAATTATCATTGCCTGTCAAAAGAAAAATTGCGGGATGCCAAAATTGAGTAAGCTGCAATTAAACAACTGCATTTCTTTGCATTGACTGCTGCTTGTCACATCTCCCTCAGGATTAGAATCGTCAGAATGTCTTTTCCTCATCTGTGGAATCTTTGTTGTGAAGTTTTTGTGGGTGCAGGTAAACTTAAGATTAACCGTTAATGCTGAATTTATATTCTGATACCCTTTTTTTTGGTCATGCATAAGGAAATGCATAGAGGGATGTTAATTATGCCAACACCAAGATTTTAGAATAAGCATAGTTAAAAAAAGACTTTCCAAACCTTTGTCGTTGAAAAGTGACTACACAATTTATTTCTACAATAGGGGTCCTGTCAAAACAATGTACAGGCAGGAAGAATTCAAGGCTAAGGGATGATTTCATCTTAGTGAAAACAACAGGTAACATTTATCAATATATTCTACTCACACCTCCACATACGGAAAGGAGAAAAACAATGATCAATCAGATTGTAGCAAGACAAGCAAGTCACTATTAGTGTTAGGCAATAGTTGTCACAAAAGAAAAGCTTAAAAAAGGGCCTAACATCTATGCCCACAATAAAATATGATGAGCTTCAGCTAGAAATCCAAGAATATATTGATCATAGATAAACCATGCCTAGATACCAATGACTTTTTTTCCAACAAAAAGTCGAAACAATATGACTAGATAACAAATCCAAGCAGAATGAGAATATACCATGGAAAAAAATGGTGGCCTATATATATTGGAATTGCTTTTCCAATACCAATGTTTTTCAATACCCCGACAAAATCTCAATATATTGTTATAATAGCAATATATCGATTGACATTTAAATGTCTATTGATATACCAATAGTTGGCCGATGTATCAGCCAATATTTGCATGTCTACGTATAATTTTCAGAAATTTTCTTTTTTCGATATATTTAATATGTTTGATACTAATATAGTCGTAACAGATATCGATAGTGATATTTTATAATTGGAATATATACCTCTAGATGGTGGAAAACCTAAGAAGACTATTAAAATATGAAATAAAAAAAGATTGTACTAAATTCTTACTATTGACATTTGTCATGTTTGAGCTTAGATGATCTGCCTTTGTGGTCTACCTTGATTCTCACCATTTGCTTCCACGCCTTTCTTTTTTGCTTTTTGATCGAAAAGGAATTATTGCATATAGTGATTGTTAGATTTAACGTGTGCTGCCTCTTTAATAGAGGAGAAGGTCTGACGTTAATTAGGAGGATCATCTAATACATTTCTAGATAGATAAGCAGTCGAAAACTTCTCTTACGTAAAATATGAGAAGCCTTCCGAGGTAGAAGACTCCACCCTATAGCATGTTTGAGGTACCTTCCTTATCTCATCATGGGCTGATAATTCTTTCGGGACAATTTATACATCATCAAGTTCCCTCAGATGGAATGAGCAGTGGGTCCATGTGAATGATGGAGACCTTGCAAACAACAACATTCCTTCTCATATGGAGTTTAGAAACCCAGAGGCGTCAATTTTATCTTGAGAAAAGTTTTTACGAGTGATATATCCTGTGTTTGCTCTAGGTTATGTGAAGTATTCCAACGGTTAAGGGCCCGCAAATTACTTGGAAAAGGACAAAAATCACGTTGACCCCTTGTTTTCGAGAAATAAGTGACTCGTGAGGAATAGAAAAAAATATCTTATATTTCTCCTCGAATTACTCAGATAACTCTTTTTACAATTCTTGAGTGGATTTGTAAGAATTATCATAGTCAAATAATGTCGAGCTAAGAAGACTGATCTTTTTAATTTACTTTAATAGTATAAGAAAATTAAAAGTATGCTAAAGTCCTTGCACTAAAAAAATTATTTATGAACTTGTATATCAAAATTTAAACAGTCTTAAAATGAACTAGAAAGGTAATGTCTTAGTCAAAAAATTGTAATCTACTATGATCAAGGGCCATAGTGAAATAGCCACGTTCTCAATTTAATACTCTTGATCTAGGATAATATATTGGGTCAAGATCCAATACTATTATAACAGAAAAGTAATGGGCAGTTGATGAACAAATTGAAGTATTCCTACGGTCAAGGGCCCTCGACTTACTTAGGAAAGGACAAAAATCATGTTGATCCCTTGTTTTTGAGAAATAAGTGGCTCATGAGAAATGGAAAGAAATATTTTATATTTCTCTTCGAATTACTCATATAGCTCTTTTTACAATTACTAAGTGGGTTTGTAAGAATTGTCATTTATCAACTAATGTCGGACTAAGAAGACTTACCTTTCTAATTTACTTTACTAGTATAAGAAAATTAAAAGTATGCTAAAGTCTTTGCACTAAAAAAATTATTTATGAACTTGTATATCAAAATTTGAACAGTCTTAAAATGAACTAGAAAGGTAATGTCTTAGTCAAAAAATTGTAATCTACTGTGATCAAGGGCCATAGTGAAATAGCCACGTTCTCAATTTAATACTCTTGATCTAGGATAATTTACTGGGTCAAGATCCAATACTATTGAAACAGAAGAGTAATGGGCAGTTGATGAACAAATTGAAGTATTCCTACGATCAAGGGCCCTGAACTTACTCAGATAAGGACAAAAATCACGTTGACCCCTTGTTTTTGAGAAATAAGTGGCTCATGAGGAATGGAAAGAAATATTTTATATTTCTCCTCGAATTACTCATATAGCTCTTTTTACAATTCCTGAATGGGTTTGTAAGAATTGTCATGGTCAATTAATGTCAGACTAAGAAGACTGACTTTTCTAATTTACTTTACTAGTACAAGAAAATTAAAAGTATATTGAAATCCTTGGATATTAAAATTTGAGCAGTCTTAAAATGAACTATAAAAGTAATGTCATAGTCAAAAAGTCGTTATCTGCTGTGATCAAGGGCCATAGTGAAATAGCCACGTTCTCAATTCAATACTATTGATCCAAAATAATTTACTGGGTCAAGATCCAATACTATTGAAACAGAAAAGTAATGGGCAGTTGTTAAACAAATTAAGATCAATCGCTTCCATCGCTAAGCCAATGAGGTCAATTGGCATAGATAATGGCTTAGTTGTTGCTACCTCTGCTGCTGCATGCTAGCGTGAAGTCTAGCTGTTGATAGTTGTGTATAATGCATGGTACAGTGACATGCTTCTTTATATACTGGGTCTGTTACTACATTGAGTTCAGAAAATTTGATCAATGAAACTTGTTTTAAGCAAATCAAATAAATTAAATAGGACAGGTTATTAAATTTATTTGTTCATCAACTATTCCATCACCTGGTAAACACTTTTGGATCAATAGCTTTGGATTGGAATGTAGGTGAGCCAAGCTATGAATTTAACTTAATTAAGAGATCACCTCCGGAGGGGATCATGTTTGGCTTGTTGCTCTCACATCTCATTAGGGGCATAGCCAACCACATTATAACTATTCCCACTTGCTCGGTCCCGTTGCGGTAAGAAGCAACGAAGCTTCTTACCAGGTCTTCAAGTGATCCAAAAACTAGAGTCTCACTGTCCTCAGAGCACTTCTAGGCCTCTGCTCAGTGCCTAATTTTCTCCATAGCTCCATTTATTTAAGGGACAATTGTCGTTGAAAGTTTCATTGGAAGCTTTAGGAGTGATCTGCCCAATGACATCCATGCCCCATACCAAAAAGATCGTCGAGTTGTCATATTATGTTGATCAGTTGTGAGTGAGCAGCCACTATTATGCTAAATTTGGCATAAATGCAACTTTTGGGCATGTTGGCAACAATCACTTTCCATTGTTGGCTTCACTTTTCATTAAGCTAGATGCAAGCATTAATAATTTATTTCATTTAACTTTAAAAACAAGGAGCGAATAAACAAGACACCAAGTGTTGCACTAATTTGCTAGCACTAGCGCACTACGACTTTTTTCAGTCTCCCACGATTCATTCCATTCTATTAAAGCTAGAAGTCTTCTCTAGAAGATGTATTAGTGGTTTATTTTCCAAAGGAATCTTTTTATTGTAGTTTTTCTTTTAGTTAACTCTGAACCACTAATCACACGGCTAAAGAAGTCTTAAGGTCACTGCTGTGACAGCTTGTAAATGTCGTTTTCTTGATGTCCTTTTTTGTTTGATTTGATTTGGATTTTACTTAAAGAAAGAAGGTTGAAGTTCCGTTTTTATCACAATCTTTTTGAAGCATATAGTGAGTAGTACTCACATTTGATTTTTTCCTGAACTAGATTTTATTTTGCACCATGAGAGAGGCATGTCTTGCTTATGTGTTTTTTTGGATTGAGGGTATGCTAGATGTCCTTGATTGAACCATTATCTAGTGTAAGAACTTGTCATTTCACATTTTCCAATAAAGCTCAACTTATTCTCTCAAGCTCATGTGGAAATACGGTCTGAACCAGCACGTATTTAGCCCTGTAAATTGCCATTCTCAACACATTGACTATAATGCTAAAGCCTCCGTTATTCTTTAGCTGCAAATTATATTTTAGTTCTGTTATCTTGAAGGCAGCCCAGAGCCTGGGTTGTTACATTGTGAAGTTTGAGGAGGGTAAGATATATGTACCCTTATATGTTCATAGCAGATGGTTTGTTTCTGTGGATTGAATTCATAATCTTTAGTCACGATGGAGGAACCTTGTCATCATGCCAAGCTTACCCTCCACTTCAGTTATCTAGTAATTGATTTCTGAATTGTTCTAATTTGTGTAGTGGCCCTCCTAGTCTATTCTGCTTCTCATGTTGTGCTTGCCTCGTGCAAGCTCTTAAAAGAATGATGCAAGCTCTTAAAAGAATGATGCTTCCAAGCTTAGGAGATTGTCATTCCACGTTTTATCTTATTTATCGGTTTTGTGATTCCATACAGCAAAGGAAGACATGGGCACGTCAATTACCGAGACTCAAAATTAACACGCATCCTGCAACCCTGCTTGGGCGGCAATGCAAGAACTACCATCATCTGCACCCTGAGCCCTGCACGTAGTCATGTGGAGCAGTCTAGAAACACGCTCTTGTTTGCTAGTTGCGCAAAAGAAGTGACTACAAATGCACAGGTCAATGTCGTCATGTCTGATAAGGCCTTGGTAAAACATCTGCAGAAAGAGTTGGCAAGACTTGAGAGTGAGTTGAGAAGTCCAGCCCCAACCTCTTCATCTTGTCACTGTTCAGTACTATTGAGAAAGAGGGATCTTCAAATTGAAAAGGTAACAATTTGCCTTGTAAGCTCATTTGGATCCACATTTCTTTCTTACTGTGCAAAAAAATTTAGCCACAGTTATGCCTGGGCTTAAGGTCTGCTGCTGTAAAATCTGTGGCATAAGTAGCCCAACTGTGCATTACATTGCTGTACAGGCTGCGCTCCATTTTGCTTCACAATGAGCCCATTTTTTATAAATCATTTGGATGAGGAATTATGATTTGGTGGAAAGTTGCCTGTGAATGGAGAATTATTGTAATGGCTGCAGTTGTCTAGGACATCGGCCAACCAGTCATGTCAGAATTTACCTGCTTGGTGTCTTCAGATGGAAACTATGACATACAGAAAAACCTTAAGGGATTTGAGAACACAATTTGCCACTACAGGTCCCTATTCTTAAAAGGGATGATGTATTTGGTTCTTTTCTCCTCTTTCTCTTCTGTTATATTTAAGTAGTACGATGCATATCCATTTTCTTTCTATCCATTTTTTGTGCATGACTGGATTATCTGCCATTCACTGGTTGAGGAATCCATACTATACTGGTTGGTTTGAGTTTGATAACTCTAGTGATTGTGTTGGTAATATGGATGCTAAGAAAGACTGGATACAGAATCTGGGTGGCAGTAATGCTTTGGGATACAGTTTATTGGCATGCAAAGAAGAGGTGGACTGGGTTAGCTATGAGCAGCTTGTTTCATGCGTCTAGGTTGCTAGGTTAGCCATCATTGTCCAGTCATAAGATAAGACTCATGACAAGTTTCTTCAGCCTGTCAGCTTAAAACTTTCTGCCCCAAGCACGTTTATAAGGTTTTGACTGCATGACACCACGTTCCTCTCCCTTTGAAGGATACTGAATTATATTACTTACTGTTACACATTAATTTTTCTATATGCAGATGGAGAAAGAGATCAGAGAGCTAACTAAGCAGCGCGATCTTGCTCAATCGAGGGTAGAGGATTTGTTGCAGTTGATAGGAAATGGTCAAGATTCTAATAAACAGGTATGCTTGTGTTAGTATATAATAAATTATTTCTTCAGTGATGAAGCTTCAAATGCTTTTCGCTGCTTTCATTTTTCTGGAGCAGGAAGGACATATGCATCATCTCAATTGGGAAGCAGAAGACAGATGGGAAGATGAAGGCTCAGGATCAGAGATTAGTGATATTGATCATCACTTTCGGGATAAAGGGGTCAGAAATTTTAACTCGGCTCAGTCTTCTCATGGGGATGGTAGAAGTTTAACTGAGCAGCCCTGTTCACAGCCTATAGAGAATAGTGAAAGTCATTCACTGTTTGATGGTCCTTATTCATCATTATCAATTGGGAGTGAGTTCATCAAATCTGATCAGCTTAAGGGTGAAGACGAGATTACCTCAGTGGTCAGAGAAGATCCTGATGACCATTGTAAGGAAGTTCGATGCGTTGAAATGGGCAAGACCAATGCTGCTAGAAGAATTGTATCAGCAGCTGGCCAAAATGGGCAAATCCTGGCTTCAAATGTGTTCGGAAATGGGCATGCTGCTAATCAGGAAACACCAACTGGAAGTCCACATCAAAATGGTTTCTCATATGGTGCTTTGGAACGAAGAATCCTGGATGTACAAAGAACCATCGAATCTCTCGCTAGCCCATCCCATGACCAATCAGGTCCATGGGGTATGGCAGCTGATACAATAAGTTCTAGAAGCCTGAAGTTTACAAGGAGTCAAAGTTGTAGAGAAAATCTTACAATCGACTCACCTACACCTTTCTTTGGAAGGGAAGACTATTTTGAGAGAACCCCTCCAACTGAGTTTGAGAAAGACTTCCTTGGAAAAGCAGGAGTATTTAGAAGAAAGCTTCCTCCACTGGATTACGGTGTGAACTCTACTAAGTTGTCAATGGATGGTTCTCAATCATCTGTTGGAACTAATATCACAGACGATCTAAAATCACAGAGCAACAAAAAGATTGCAGATGAGGATATTCCCAGCGTGACAACTTTTGTTGCTGGACTGGAGGATGCCAAGCTTCAGTATGAAAAGCAACTTGAAGATGGTCAGGTGAGTATGAAGCTGTGTCCATTGCCACTTAATGCAGCAAAAGATGTGCATGCTTATGCTACAATTTATTTTCTGCAGAATTATTGTATTCTTTTTTTTTCTCTATTTTGTTATCAGCCTTTGAATCAAAGAATGATTAATGAATGCTGATTATTTGAAAGAATGCCAAAAAGGCATTATGCCCTTGGTTGGCTGATATTTATGGATGTTGCAATGTTGATTTGCATCCAATCCAATGTTGTTAAAGGCACGCATAGGCTTAGAACTCAAACCTTGACACTTAGCATACCTAAATGACGTTCATTCCAATAGACATGTACCTTCTTTGCTTGATAGTTTTTTTTCAAAAAAATTAATTGATTCTTTTTGAATTAGCTGTTATATTTAATTGTGATTTATAATATTAACTTGGTATTTGTAAAGTTGTAATTGATGAAAGTAATGAATGGCCAACTAAAAAATGGATGAAAATTGTGATTAGGATAATGAATTTATATTTGAGGATTATTTTTTGATAAAATGATTTTATAATTAAAATTGTTAAAGAGACTATGTATCATATTAAATTTAAAAATAATGTAAACCTCGAATGTTAAGTGCTTTTAGGGATACTTTATTGGAGATATTGGGGTTTATAAATAATAAAGAATCTAACTTAGAATTATGATTATTATCATAAATAGTTTTTGGTATTTTTATTCAATTATTAGCTCGAACAATTTGAATTTATTATAAATTATCCTATATAGCTATCTCATAAATGGGCGTCTCACTTCCATCTCTCTAGCTTATGAATGAGCCCCGATGACCTTTTGTGTCTTAATGTGTCTTGCACCTTTGGCAAGACAGCTTACTTCAAATATAATGTAGAACATCGTGAATGTAATCTGGGAATTTCCATATACAAGTTATTTTTTAGTTGTGCTTTAACTTTTTTAGGATAAAACTTATGATAATTTTAGTAGTAACTAAGATTTGAGTGACATTGTAGGTGTGGGAGACTGGTGCAGAACCTGATGAGCTAAGAAAGACCGTCAGGGATGTAGCGCTGGATCCGAAGCTTGGCACCCAGGAAACTACTGATTGGCCTCAACAATTTGAGATGCTGAGGAGATCAATTATTGAACTTTGGCAAACATGCAATGTGTCATTGGTCCACAGGACTTACTTCTTCTTGCTATTTAAAGGTGATCCCACTGATTCCATTTATCTGGAGGTGGAGCTAAGGAGGCTTTCCTTCCTCAAGGGCACATTTTCTCTGGGAAATCAAGCTGTTGAAGGAGGTCAGGCAAAAACATTGGCTTCAAGGTTCTCTCTTCTGTCTCCACTCTCTATCTTTCATTCTTGCATGCATACACTTCTTCCTATAATGTTTATTCTTTTGCTAAATTTACAATCTGCCATTGAAGAATTCTCTGCTTTTATTTTTTTAGGACTGAGGGTAGGAAGTAATTAGTGTTAACCTGCTGAAAAGTGTCAATCTTTCCTTATGGATGTGTTTTTATTTTTTATTTTTTTGGGG
>JAODPA010074302.1:12982-29342 GCA_025585075.1 Nepenthes mirabilis
GACAATTCTTTATTTCTATATTGTTTTTTTTCCTTTAGTTTTTCAATAATATTTTCATATATTTTAAAAATAAATCAAATAAAATCATGGTCGCCCACCTCTACCCGAGCCCAACAACTGAAAATATTATATCAAAGGAATCTTATCTTGCCCTATTTTATTGTATCTAATTAATAGACAATTCTCAATATCAAAATTATAATCCTTTATTTTAACCTTAAAAATTACAATAAATTATTGCACTCTAATTTTCATTCCAATAAATTGGAACATCGAATTAAAATTTCAATTTTACCAACAGAATTGGAGCTATGCTTGTACTTTCAATTTCTATTTTATACCTGAATTTTAGCTCCCAATTCCATGAACCAAACGAGGCCTCATAGAAATCAAAACCTAAAGGCTTGAAAAAAAATGGCTGCCTTAAATTGAACAAAGGCTTCGACTTGTGAATCCCTTTACATGAGTTCTATTCAGCACTAGTTCACTTCATCAAAGGCTGCATGCTTTTGGTAGATGAGAACTGTTCTAACTTCTCCATGTTTCTCCAGTGCAGAGTCTTCTTGGTTTGATATTTGCTTAATGTTTTAGAAGGTCCTGAGTGTTGAGAATTAAAAGCTACAGATACTAAATCGTCAGCAGTATGTTTGGTACCATTCTGTTTATGTTTGGTCAGTAGCAAGAAAAACTACTAAAAGTAAAACTATGGAAAAATATGGAGGTCTTTTCCAGTTACCTTCCAACCCGATTGAAAGAAATTGATTGGATTAATTTCACTGACTCGTCGCCTTGGCTGAGCTACAATTGAACCGGTTTATTTTATTTCCTTCTTTTACCCATAGCCTAAAGCATACGGGCGAATTACAGATACCATTTATTCGGCTGACTGATCTGATGGAGGGAGAGGAGTTTGTGCATGAACTTTCTACTTTTCATATCAAGATTGATCAGATTCTGTAGTTTTCCATCTAAAATCCGGAAAAAACGACCGTGGAAAGCTGTAGAAACCTCCAATAAACTGTCTCATATGCAAGAAAATTACATTCTGCAGAACACCACCAATCAGAGTACATGTTATGTGTTTTTATATCTTTTCTATCCACGGTGTTATCTCACCATAGATGTCACAGTTTTTGAAGTCTTCATACTTTTTAGTACACCAGATACCGTTAGTACACCGCATCATGTCGTATTCGCCATGAAAATTGTTTGCTGATGGAACAGTGTGAAGGCTCTCCGTCGAGAGAGGGAGATGCTCAGCAAGCTGATCAATAGGAGGTTCTGTGTCGAGGAGAGGAAGAGGCTTTACCAGAAATGGGGGATTGAGTTGGAATCCAAGCGCCGGCGGCTGCAACTCGTCTGCTGCTTGTGGACAGATCCCAAGGACCTGATCCATATAGCAGAGAGTGCTGCTGTTGTGGCTAAACTGGTCGAGTTCTCCGAGCAGGGACGAGCTCTCAAGGAGATGTTCGGGCTCAGCTTCACACCTCCGATCGCGATGACCCGTAGATCACACAGCTGGAAATGAAGCAGCATGGCTTCAATTTTTTAACCTCATTCACCATACTTCAATGTGGTTTCTGATTATCCCAAAACTATTATTTTCTGATACATGTAATTGTCTATGATTGAACAAGGTAGGTGAAGTTCAAAATTTCTAGTATGCTCTCGTCATAGTCGCCTAACAAAAGGGCATAATAGGTATTTCGAATTGTATCCTAGGCTCTTTTACACATCCTTCTGTTACATTTACTGTTTGTTATATCATACGCATCCTTATCCGCAGTTGCTTTACAATCTACCATTTGGTTTTTAAATATTTGTAGAATATTAGTCATAAGTTAATTATTTAAAAAAAAAAATTCCTACAAAAATAAATTTAGGTTCTCCATAAGTAACTTTAGATTTATTTGATGACTTTAAATTAGTTTTTTTTTTTTTAAATTTAAATGTGCTTTTTGAGGTGTAAGCTAAGATTTATAACTTTTGTTGAAGTGCCTTTTACAATATTAACCTTAAACTAAAAGTTGGTTGAGTTTAGCCATTTATCTCAATTAGCATATGAATGTTTTTAAAGATTTGACTGAATAACTACGATTTCTATGGGACATGGGCTTTCCACAGAAAGAAAATGGATCCGTGTGCTGTGATTTATTGGTTTGAGTCTAATTTAGGAGTATAAGCGAACAATGTTTGATTACAGGTTTAGTTCAATCTCAATGAAAAATAAAATAAAATATTTAACATATTTTTATAAATCAAGAACTATGAAATTGCTCTTTTTATTCTGGGGCGATAAAAAAATTATACTATTTGATTTTTGTTGCGTTCTGGTTTCACGGGACTCGCTATGGCCTCGAGTTGGAGATGGTGAGGGCAAGTCACCGGATGACTTGCTATGGCCGAGAGATGCAGGGTGCTAACCACCCAGTCAGATCTCTAAGGGTACGTTCGATCGGATGCGTGGTTCTCATGCAACACAAGTGGGTGACATGTTGGACACGAGATGAGGATTGAGACCGGATGTTTTAAGTGGAAAACCTCCTCTTAAATGGGGAGGAAAAATCACTAGGCTTAGGGCCTGTAAAGAGCTTCACTATATGAGTTGGAGATTTTACAGAGTACAGTTGTGAGGGTTAATCCCTTCCCTATCTCTCATTTTGTGTTTATCTCCTAAGGAAGTTATGCTCACTGGGAGCCTTTTTACACGTCTTTGAGGAGTTGAGCGTGGAGAGGAAGAGCGCTTGGTGGAAGCTTGTGGGGCTCAGAGACGTGAATTTGGAAAGCTCTCTCTCCCTTGCGTGTCTCTTGAAGGACCTCTCCTGGAAAGGAGGTTTTGCTGTGTATTTATAATGAAAGTCGGGCCGTCGGGGAGTGGACACATGTCGTCCATCCGGCGGTTGAGGAGCTGGTCCACTGGCCTCCTTTAATGCAGCTGAGATGTGGAAAGAGACATGCATACGGCGCCGCTGCAGCCTTTTAGTGTGTCAGGTGTACAGGAATCGGATATCTGCCCTGATTTGACTAAGCGTGCTCTGTTGATACGGCGACTGGCGGCAGCTGCAGGCTTTCTTGGAAACTGACGAAATAAGCCAGCTGGCGCCCCTGGCTATGACCGGGCAGTTCTCGTCTGGTTACGAATCCTCTTGAAGCTCGCGGGCTTGTGGGGAGAGAACGGCTCTTGTGGGTCCCTCTGAGGGAAAATCTGAGAGATTTTTCCTGGCCGCTCGGGCAGTACGAGACCTCTTGGGCTCTCGGCCCTTGGACCTCTCACTTGGGCCATCTGATTTCTTTGTGAGAATGCCTCTGAGCCTTCTTGTTTGGGCCGTGCTTTTATGGGCCTTCACACTGGGGCCCAACAATTTTTTTTTCATATATTTTTAGAGATCTAGAAAAAATTACAATTAACCTTTAATGTTTTATGTTGTAGCATTTGATTAATTTAATTTAGTAAAACACAAAAGGGTGGTGGTGACAAGTTTGTATTGACCAAAGGGTAGAAAGTTAAAGAAACTCACTTAAGGCACATTCTCTTGGTACTTTGCAAAGTTATTTAGTCATAAAACTCTCAATTCTATTAAAAAAATCGCTATGCATAAAAGTGCAACATTAGCTATTAAATTTGGCATTAGGGGCACAAACAATGCCAAAACTAGCCATTGATTTTATAAAAAATTGTAAAAACAAATCTTTAGATTAAGGCATAATTATTTTACCTTTTTATGAAGAAATGCAATTATTAGATTAAATTTAATGATTAATAATATTAGATTAATGTATTACATGTACACAAAATAGTGGTTTCGATCTCCTAATATCTTTAGAAGGCTATATAGGTTTGAATTTTTGAGGGAAAGTAAATAATTTTATTTTGTCAAAAAAATATAAATAAAATGCTAAACAGATCTAGTTAACTAGATAGTGAGTACTGCGTTGGGTAAACTTCAATAGAAAAATGCTGCGTTCAGATTCTAAGAGCAGCCACGTAGAGGAAACGACGTCGTTTCGATTGTTCCTCGAACAGATTTTGTTGGTTAATCATAGGAGTTCTGTGTTTTGTAAATTTAACAGAAAAACGATGCGTTTAGATTCTAAAAGCAATTGCAAAAACGCCACCGTCTTGATTGTCCTCGTGCACTGCTATTAGCAGCAAGCGGCCCGTCGCTCATTGACAGGGGAAGGAAGAGTGAGAGATGAGCGCGACCTACCTGGCAAGGAAGGCTGCGCTGAAGCAGAGAGTAAGGCTGCTCTATCGAAGATCCCTCAAAGACACACTCAATTGGGCCGTCCATCGCCACCTCTTCTACGGAGATGTAACTCCATTATTTTTTTTTCTTTTTGCTAATTTCTTTCTTCCGGATCCTGTTTACTTGTTGATTAAATTATAAGGTTTCTCAATCCTACATCATTCTAAGATAATCGATGATTTGATTTCACCTAACATCTTGATCTTTTAAAATGTTTTGACAATTTGACATGGTCCGTGATTCAGGCAGATGATCTGCAATTGATTACTTCAGTTTGCCTAATTTGTTGATCTCTTCAAAACGTTTTGACATTTTTGATATGTTATGTGATTCAGGCAGATGAGCTGCGGAATAAGTTCGAGGCCAACAAACATGTGGTATGCTTCATCATTTCTTAATTTACTTTGTTTCTTTCATTTTCTTCTTCTTGTTTTAAATGAGCTTTTCGATTGCGAATTTGTGTTGGTCACAGTTTCTTCGTATTTCATAGTTCACAGTTTATAATGCGAATGTTGCATGGATTCACCAGAATTCTACCGCTTTTAAGCCCCAAATCTGGATACAATTGCTCTTTCTTTCATTTTTGTGGGAACTTCTTTTGGAATTCTATTGAAAACGATATTATAAGAATGATTTTGTGTTTTAACTATGCAAGCTGTGCTCCACTACTATATCTTTTTCCCCAATTTGGACGGTTGATAATGAGGACCCCATGGAAGTCCAGTCACCTCTTTCAAGCTTTCAAGTACTTGTAGGAATGACACAAATCTGAGAAAAACGGAGACGTACTTCTTGAAGAATTAAATATGAGTTCAATTTATTCCTGGAAGTTATTGCCTTCCCACCTGCTGGGGGATGGTGAGGGTGAGGGGGTTGCTTGGCTTTCAGAGTTTCTTGTGTCTTCAGAATGGTGCATTATAATACGGAGACGATGCATGGGTTAGGCAGATTATGTGCGCTCTTTCATATTTTACTACATTCTATATTCTATATTATCTTATGGGTTCTTTGACTACATATTTATGGCTTCATAGGAAGACCTTGAGACAATTGACAGAATGATAGCTGCTGGTGAAGCTACCTACAATAAATGGCGGCATCCTGATCCTTATATTGGTAAGTGGCAAGTTTACGATAGAAGATGACAGGTTAGGCATGATTCTTAATCAAATTTGTTTCTATCCCTTTTGCTTTTATCAGGAATTCAGAAACTTTTTGCTAATTTTTTGGTGAAGCTGTTAGTGATATCCATCAGTAAATATGACATGAATAGACCGTAGACCCACATACAAATTACAAATTCCTCCCATTTTTACAGGGGTTTCATATTGGAGTGTCAACTCCTAAATTGTCTTTATTTGCACTAAAATTAAGCATTGATGGGGGGAAGAAGGAAGCAATAGTATTGTTTTTGTATTTTCTATAGATTATCTAACTAAATCAAACACTGTTTTGTGTTGGTTTTGTCACTCTACAATAAGTCAGCTCTGTAATTTAAGGAGTTGTATCACCATTTAAAAAATAACTTAACGAGCCTTATTAAGAAAGGAATAATTCTAATGAATTGAAAGGATTAACCTCCTTCGGTATGGTTTCATTGTAGCAGAATAGCCATTAATGTACCCAACAGGTAACTTATGTTATCTCACATCTACCAGTGTATTCAGAAGGTTTTGATTTGTCTTTTCCTTTGCACTTCTGTTCTTTCGTTGGTGTATATTGCTGTTTTGCAATGTAGTGCTTAATCATTTATATATCATAGGCAGCTCAAATCTTACACTGAATTCATTTGCAGTTCCATGGGCACCTGGAGGTACAAAGTTCTGCCGAAACCCAGTGCCACCCGCTGGTGTAAGAAATTGCCTTCTTTCTGTTATGTGTTTTTGTTTGACTGCTGAATGACCTAATTCATTATTAAGGGCATCTTTACATTTTACGCAGTAAATTATGCCTGTGTGTTTATTTGCTAAGATTCTGACAGTTCTCCGATCCTTGCGGGTTACAAGATTGAAGCAACCTTCTCAATTTGTCGATTCTTCTGTTTACTTTCTTGTCATTCTTAATAGTAACCTCTGTCATTTAAACAGGGAGAAAACCATATTTCCTGTATTGTAATTTCGATTTCATATCATTGTGCATGCATCGTGCATTTTGTATAATTATGTCTTGAAAGTGAGGCTTAAATTGATAGTAATCAGTTAGTATGGTTTTAGTGTTCTTGTTCTTTGCCAATTTGAGAAACATTTCACCATTTTGAATCAATATCTTAGAGACCTCTAGATGTTGGAGGTCCATTTTTCAGTGGGAGTTACGTGAAAGTCGGAACATGTGATTTCTTGAATGGGTATCACACAATGGAGACATGTATCATTACTAATGGCATATGGCATACCGATCAAGATGTGATATTGAGTACCAAAACATGGTTTTAGCTCCTTATTTTCTTTGTATTATGGAGGATCACCCTTGAGGGGTTTAAGAATTTTTCTAGTATGCTTAGTGGCTTACATCTATTCATATAAATCTTGAGCTTCTAATTAATGTACTTTCGCTATTAGTGCTTTTAATATTGAGATTGAGATATTCCACTTCTGTTTTGTGCTTCATTGTCTTTCTTTCACTAGGTGATCTAAGACATAAGTTAATCTTTTGTCATGCAAGCAGGGGCTTTCATGACTAGCATTAAGATTGGCATGAAGTTGTGATTGGCCTCCATTGCAAACTTGAAGATTAGTGGAGTATAGATGCCACTATATGTAACTTTAGAAAAGATACAGTACTATATATAACTTTGATGGAAGACATATCTTCAGCTAAGTTGGATGTCTAACATTGACTTGTGGGTCACTAGACGATGCTTGATTATGAGTTACCTGTCATCCTCACTCCAAACCCTGTTGTTTCTGAGTAAGCATTTGAGGATTATCTGAGAGAGCAGGTGGGTCATATTTGCATCTTGTTCTCGGTTTTAATTTGCCACCGTGCTGATATCTTGTTAATTTTGTTGTCCAAGATGATGTTTCATTAGATAACATTTGTAACCCTCCTTGCCTGCTGTGATTTGCTTACTGCTGATTTTCAATCTGATATCCGCTGTTGCAGATTGAGATAGTCTATGATTATGGTCGAGAAGATAATGACTGAAATAGCAGGCGGCCTTTCATGTGTAAAGGTACATGATGCTTACTCATTATTGCTCTTCTCTTATTCTTACATTTGTCTTCATTTCAGTTTGAATGTTTTGGTTAACGTGGCTGATCTTACTTAGTTGGTGGAATGGTATTTTAAGATTTCATCATTGTTCTCTAAAAGCTATGTTCTCTCCTCCTCTCTCAAATGTTGTTTGGTTATGCAGAGTGAGATTATTGGCTGATGATTCAACAGCGTCAGATTTAACGATGTCAGATGTTAGGTTCCTTCCATTGTTGTCTAATTTTCTTCCTTTTGTGGTTATCTTTGAGACTGAAAACAAAGCGTTCATGAACTACTGCAAAACTGCATTTAATTAGTTTGGGATCTTAGCCTTTTCCTACTGTAGATTTGATTTGCCTTTTATGTAATCCGAGTTCTTGAACTACTAATAAGCCTGATCACAAGTTTGTGGCTAACCTTTTGTGGTAACCCGAATCCTGCAGCAATCTTATGTGACGTGGTGTGGTGTTTCATATATTCATCTAATCTTGTGTAGGCCCACAAGTGGATGGGGGATAAGACTATGTCACCTGACGGTGTCCCCCAATAACACCCTTCCATTCTAGGGCATTATGTCTTACATTGGGGCACATGCTGGTGCACTGAGCATGCTTTTGCCATGATTGACCCGTCACTACTATGATTCTTACTCCACATAATTTAGATAGTTGAATGTAAACGAAGTAAGAATTTTTATTTTTTGTTTTGTTTAGCTTGTGATGATTTTGGATGAGGTGGGTAGTTTACTTGAACCATATAGATTCTAAGCAAAGATAATGAGGTTAAAAACTTGTGATTTCCATATCTGGACAAGGTTATATTTGTATGATCTGACAACTCTCTTTATCAGTGTTTGTCATGTTTGATCGTTATAAATTACGATGAGAACAGGTTACATTGTCAATGCCAAATCAGTTACTGGTTTATCTAAGCTTTAAGGAGGGGGGGGGGGGGAGGAGAGAAGAAAACAGAGCACTCTCAGTAGCGTGATCATGAATTGTGCAATTATGGCTGACAAGGAGTCATTTAAGTCTTTAGTCTTTGTGCACCTCTTCCGAGAGCAAGCAACCTAACCAGTAAGTAAATATATCCAACACATAAATAATAACCTTTTTTGGTATCTCATGGCCTAGGAAAGAGCTTGTGCAAATAACATTCAACGAAAAATTGAGATGCCAAATGAAAGTTGTTGCGTCCCGGGACTCGGGGCC
Organism: Nepenthes mirabilis; assembly: GCA_025585075.1. Lineage (NCBI taxonomy): Eukaryota > Viridiplantae > Streptophyta > Magnoliopsida > Caryophyllales > Nepenthaceae > Nepenthes > Nepenthes mirabilis. Next base: position 21,633 of record JAODPA010074302.1, read on the forward strand.
AACGTGCAACATAAGTGTCGGTGTAAATGATGTGGAGAAGAGAAGTTGAAAGCGATATTTTACGTGGAAAGCCTCCCCTTAAATGGGGAGGAAAAATCACGAGGCTCTGGGCCTTTAGAAAATATTTCACTATATGCGTGAGTCTTATAGAAAACAAATCTTGGGGAGTATTCTCCCTTTTCTCTCTATCCGTTGGAAATTTCTCTTCTTCTCCCTATTCTTGGTGCCTCAAAGAGCTGGAAGAAGAGATCCGGACCCCGCTCCCGAGGCAAGAGCCTCTGCTGGGTATTTATAGGAGAAATTGTACCGCTGAGGAGATGCAATGTGGTAGCCATCGTGTGGCCGGGAGACCGCCCGCCTGCTTTGCCGGCTGTGCAACAGACGTGCCTTCCACCTTCCTTGTTGGTACGGCGTGTCAGGGACATTTGTTGCCAACCCATTAGATGGGCGTCTTTCCTGAAGATATGGCGTGCCAGAGACGTCAGTCCCGCTAATACGGCGTGTCAGGAGCCGTTTGGATGATGGCGCGTGCTTCTTGGTAATTGTGAGGCTGCTTAGCCGGCGTTCTCGACCATGTATGAGAGTGTCATCGTCTCTAAGTGACGTGCCTTGTCTCTTTATCGGTTCGTGGACTCGTTGAAGAAGGTCACTCCCGGAGATTGTCTTTCGGATGATCGTTGGTCCTTTGTGGAGGGCCCTCTGGTCTTTCCCTTCTGGTCCTCGTGCCTAGATGGCATCTGCCATTTGTTGTGTCCTTGAGCTTTTGAAACTTCTCGGACCCTTGTCGTAGCCTCGGCCTTTGGGATCTTGTGGCTTGGGCTTCTTGGGCCGTCCAGCCCTCTTGGTTAGTGGACAAATTTCTGGACTTCTCACTTGGGCCCTTCCTTTGGGCCGTGTTTTATGGGCCCTCATATTGGGACCCAACATAGCCCCCCATGCCAAAGGATTCGAGGTCCTCGACCGTTTGGCATGAAGTCGTTGCTCTTCTTGGGATGTTAATCTCTTTCTTTTATGGTTGTCCGTGCGCGCGTTGTGGCTTGTTAAGGACATTCCTGAGGAGGCAAAATTGTGATCGTCCGCGTCCTGGCTTTGGCTTAGAGCGTTTGCCTTCAATGATCGTGCTGCCTTCTGACTTCTTGGATCGCATAGCTTTACATGAAGTCCTGAGAGCTCGTTCTTTTGGAATACTCGGACGGGGTCGAGTTTTTATAATACAACCTGTGGGGCCGCTCGGGAAGGACCGAGTTTTTTTTTTTTTGTGTGTTGCTAAGTGTCTTGTCCTTAGCTTGATGCATGATCCTTTTGAGATCTTCTAGCCTTTTAACCTCTTGGGTTTTTTGGCGTCGGATGCAGCTGTGGGAACTCAACCTCTAGGGCCGCTCGGGCACAGCCGAGTTTTTTGGAATTTGACTTCTAGGGCCGCTTGGACACAGCTGAGTTTTTTGGAAATCGACCTCTGGGGCTGCTCGGGCACAGCCGAGTTTTTGGAGTTATACGACCTCTGGGGCCGCTCAGTCGAAGCTGAGTTTTTGTTGAAGTTATACGACCTCTGGGGCCGCTCGGTCGAAGCCGAGTTTTTTGTTGAAGTTATACGACCTCTGGGGCCGCTCGGTCGAAACCGAGTTTTTTGTTGAAGTTATACGACCTCTGGGGCCGCTCGGTCGAAGCCGAGTTTTTGTTAAAGTTATACGACCTCTGGGCCGCTCGGTCGAAACCGTGTTTTTTGTTGAAGTTATACGACCTATGGGGCCGTTCGGTCGCCAAGTTTTTTGTTGAAGTTATACGACATCTTAGGCCGTTCGGTCGAAGCCGAGTTTTTGTTGAAGTTATACGACCTCTGGGGCCGTTCGGTTGAAGCCGAGTTTTTGTTGAAATTATACGACCTCTGGGGCCTCTCGGTCAAAGCCGAGTTTTTGTTGAAGTTGAAATTATATGACCTCTGGGGCCTCTCGGTCGAAGCCGAGTTTTTGTTGAAGTTATACGACCTCTGGGGCCGCTCGATCGAAGCCGAGTTTTTTGTTGAAGTTATACGACCTCTGGGGCCGCTCGGCTCTCTCGTTGCTCCCCTACCTGTCGTGGCCCTTTGACAGTCATGCTCTGTGCTGGCCCTTACGAAGTAGGCACGCGTAGCCCCCCGGTCGATTGGTTAGACGTGTTCCGTGCCCATTATGGCTTTGCCCTTTGAGTGACGTGACCGGTTGTGTCCTGCTGTTCCGGGGCTATACCCGGGTCGTGGCAAGAAGTGGTCGAAATGGCCTTCCATTACCAACCACTCGATCTCTGCCTAGAGCTTTCTGCAGTCCTCGGTGTCATGTCCGCGGCTGCAATGATAATAGCAGTACTCCCACTGGTCGCCCCCTTCTGGGTTCTTCAACGCCTTGGGCCATCTCAGGAACTCTTCGTCCCTAATTTGCCTCAGGATGCTGGTGAGGGACTTAATAAGGGTAAGTGGGCCTGATGGCCCGTCTCCTCCTAGAACTGTCCGTTCGGGCTCATTTTGCCCAGGCGGTCCATGGGTCTTTAGTTGGGCGCCAGCCCTTCTTTTCCTTTCCCTTGCACTCGGGGGCAGGGGGTCTTCTCTTTTTCCCGACTGGCGGGCTTCGCCGATCTTGAGTTTGAAGATCGTCTTTCAGAGCCTCTTGAGCCCCCTCTGTGTCGGGATCTAGGCCATGGACTTCTTTTTGTTGAGGTAATCCCTCAACTCGCCAAGAGCTTGCGCCGCTTGTCGCCTCTGGAGTGCTGCTGCACGTGGGCTTTCGGGGTGAGTGCCCCTGGACTGATCGTCCACCCTTTCGCGGAGGGTACGGACGGTTCTTGAAAGGCTATCCACATTCCTTACTAGCTTGTACACGCTAGTAGCGGGATCGCCACTCATCCACCTGATGGGAGACATCTATCGAAATGCTCTACCTCTCGGGTGGACGTGCTGTCTTGTCTGCTCACCATTTTCGGAGCGCTGGTTCTGCAAGGGTGGAAAGTTCGTGGGCCTTCTTACTCCTTCCCACAGACAGCGCTAATGTTGCGTCCCAGGACTCGGGGCCCACATGCAACATAAGTGTCGGCGTAAATGATGTGGAGAAGAGAAGTTGAGACCGAATTTTTACGTGGAAAGCCTCCCCTTAAATGGGGAGGAAAAATCACGAAATTTTGGACCTTTAGAAAATACTTCACTATATGCGTGAGTCTTACAGAGAACAAATCTTGAGGAGTATTCTCCCTTTTCTCTCCATCCGCTGGAAATCCTCTTTTTCTCCCTCTTCTTGGTGCCTCAAAGAGCTGGAAGAAGGGATCCGGGCCCCGCCCCCGAGGCAAGAGCCTCTGCTGGGTATTTATAGGAGAAATTGTGCCGCTGAGGAGATGACATATGGCAGCCATCGTGTGGCCGGGAAATCGCCCGCCTGCTTTGCCGGCTGTGCATCAGACGTGCCTGCCACCTTCCCTGCTGGTACGGCGTGTCAGGGACTCCTGTCGCCAACCCATTGGATGAGCGTCTGTCCTGAAGATATGGCGTGCCAGGGACGTCAGTCCCGCTGATACGGCGTGTCAGGGACTCCTGTCTCCAACCCATTGGATGAGCGTCTGTCCTGAAGATATGGCGTGCCAGGGACGGCAATCCCGCTGATACGGCGTGTCAGGAGCCGTTTGGATGATGGCGCGTGCTTCTTGGTAATGATGAGGCTGCTTAGTTGGCGTTCTCGGTTGTGTGTGAGAGTGTCATCGTCTCTGAGCGACGTGCCTTGTCTCTTTATGGGTTCGTGGACTCGTTGAAGAAGGCCGCTCCCCGAGATTGTCTTTCGGAAGATCGTTGGTCCTTTGTGGAGGGCCCTCTGGTCTTTCCCTTCTGGTCCTCGTACCTGGATGGCATCTGCCATTTGCTGTGTCCTCGAGCTTTTGGAACTTCTCGGACCTTTGTCGTAGCCTTGGCCTTTGGGATCCTGTGGCTTGGGCTTCTTGGGCCGTCCAGCCCTCTTGGTTAGTGGACAAATTTCTGGACTTTTTACTTTGGCCCTTTCTTTAAGCCGTGTTTTATGGGCCCTCATATTGGAACCCAACAAAAGTTGTTCGGTATCAAGATAGGGCGTTCTTTGGATGACATGTTCCACTTTCGGCACTACCAAAAATACTGTGCCCTGTTTCCTTTCCCATCTTATAATATTTTTTCTTTCCTTTTTGACTCGGGGACAAATCGAACCGATTGAATCGACCTAAGCTTTGCCTGAAAAAGTGAGGCCTTTATTGCATCAGTCTCTCTACCAGTAACTTAAAGAGTTATGCATGAGTAAACTTTAGTTAGCCACTTATTAGGACCTCCAGGAAGCTGGGTATCTTTATTTTCTTTCATCCCATCGCAATTGAAAAAGAAAAGGTCAAAGCTGCAAAACATGCAATACCATTATCCACCATCAGATGTATTTTAAAAAGCCTTTGTTTAACACACGGCAGAATATCTATATCACATCAATAAATTTCTGTATATCGAATCAATCTAATAGTATTTTTTTGCATTAGATGGGCATCATCCTCGTACACTAGTCATAATGTTTACTTGCCCACAACACCAGATCCCACCGTCGCACATTGAGAACCCAGACGGCGAAATCCAAAGAGCTTGAGATCAGCTGGAACAAGTCATAAACTGCTGTTTTATCATTTTCCATTCCTTATAAAATTAAGGATTCAACCACCACCGGGCAAAAGGACTAGAACCTTAACATTCCTTCTTTCGGGCAGTTCCGTTAAAATCCTTCAAATACTGCCAAAGTAAGGATTTAACGGCCATAATTGTAATATAAATTAAATATGTTTTAATATTTTATCATAATTGTAATCGTATCTATAGTCGTATTCATTATGTATATGGATGAAAACAAGAGCAGATGCTGAAGACCATCAAACGAGTCAAAGCCATTTGGCTCTCGTATTGGGTGTTGTCATGCTAATGCTCGGTTTGATTTATTCTACGATTTGGGTAGCCATTTTTGCGGAGCTAGCTCCAGAATTTTTGCATTCCACTTGGAGCAGAAGGGATATTAAAATGATGTCATTGAGTTCCCCCTCCCTCGTTTTCTCAATGGTGAAAGTATCATTGTGGCAATTTGAATGATTAGAACTAAAACAAAATATTAAAATGTATTGGGGTCTTGTTATAATTCTAACTTCTCAAGTTGTCAAGATAAAATCTTCACAATTAAAATATATAAAAAAATTCTAACGGCTCAATCTCACCCTTGATTCTATGATGTAGCACTCTATATAATCAAGCTAGTCTAAATTCCATTATTAAACCCCTATGAAGTGTAAACATACAAGATATTTTCTTGAAGTTAGGAACCAAGCTAAGCCACAGCTAAAGTGGAATAGCAATGGAGTGGGGTTGGGGCAACAGAGCAGGGGTCCTATATGCCCATACCCACACTAACGACTTCTTATGGCCCTACTGATTACGGGTACAAAACTTGAAACCCATCCCATGCTCCGAGTATGATGATTATTTTGTTTGAGAAAACTATCGTTAACAAGGTAATCAAGGGAATCGTCGTGACTCACTTTCAAACTGATGTCTAGGATTTTGCATGAATAAAGATGACACACAGAACAAAAATAACTGGTACTACTAACAATGTTTACAGCAAGGATAGATGGGTAGGCGCAGGACGAAGCAGTCCGGGGGAGACTTATAATTGGGGCTCGTAGCTTCGTTTGTCCCGATTACAGAGGATGATGAAAGAAGCTTAGGTCAAGTTTTCATCCCAAAATTTGTAACCTTGTCCCTTGTCCTTCTGCATGGCTCACTGCAAATGTATCTATATTCCAACTGAGATGTATGGTATTTTTCACAGTTGCCAAGCCGTATGCTGAAATAGTGGACCAGCCGACAATTTCCCGAGTTTTACACACTTGACACATCAATCTTAGTGTGCATTCTCATGTGAGACATTTACTCTTAATTTAAGCTTGTCAACAAATCTCAAAGGGCTACTAAATATACTAGCCTAGTACTCTTACAGTAAGTGTTAACGACATCTCTTTGGTTTGTTACATTTTTCTAATTGGGATTTTCACAGCCGTAGACTCTGCATATATTCAACACACTGGCTGCCAGAGCAAGTCAGAAATTCTGACAGTGATCAAGAGAGCAGAACTAATACAAAAGTTGGTCTTGTAGCCACAATTTGCCTGTTAAATGTGTTATCAGCAATAGCAGATCGCATTTATGCAGAACTGAACTTATAGCAATTTCAGACAATTCTTTACTGATAACATATTCAGTGATTGCAGGATCACTATGCAGCACGCAAGATAATAGGCATCATAGATCAAATATTATGCATGATTTCTTGAAAAGAATTCATATTTTCAAGGAAAACAGACCAAAGGTTATGCTCTTCATGGGTTAGAGGAATGTGATATCTTGACATACAAACATCATAGAGACACATGTTAAACAGTTTCAATGTAGTAAAAGTTTTACTAAAGAGGCAACAATATTGAGGGTACTGATGAGGGAAATGTCAACTTTGGTAAGCATTACTGGACTAGAATATATTGTCAAAAACATATAATTATAGAAGTTTAGTTTCCAAGAAAAAAAATCCAGATAACCTATATGTTAATCTTATTCTCCTACAATCTCCGACCCACTAAGGCCATTACCAAACATACTGTGGCAAGCCACTAGCAGCAACATGTACCATTCCCTGGCTTACAGCACCATCATCCATAAGATCATTATCATTAATTGTGCCAAAGAGTAAACCAAACCAAGCCAATTCTTTCCCCGACTAAGTTCGAGAGCTGATATGGTCCTTGTAGTAGGGAGGCTCCCATATCCATTAACAGCTACGATTACTAGTTGGAAAAATGAATATTAGATATTAAATAGTTATTTAAATTAGTTATTACAATCCTTATTATCATTTACCCAACTAATAATCCTAACATCGATGGATATAGGAGCCCCCCCCCACTCGAATCCATGTAGCGGACCCTAATTTTTACCATTCATTCACCTAACTTTTAATCATAATCATTGGAGATCGAAGTCTATCCATAACAGTTCTCCATCTCCATGGATTCATCAGATCCATTTGACTCTGCGGTTGGCATTGCCTCTACTAAGTATGCTCTAAAGAATGATGACTACTGTTTTTCAAAAACAACACAAGTAGATTAAAGCTAAAGTTCATAGTTTATTTGCTTCAAGAAATGCTAAACATAGGATTATTCAGTATCCAGTAATCCAATGCTGCAGAAAAACAAAGACAAATATATATATATATACAGGTCCTTATCTCCAATTATCATTTGAACGTAATATCAATCCAATACTCAGCACAAGAATGTACACAGAATCCATCACGTGCTAAAGCAAATTACTCGTATTGAGCATCAGTAACAGAACTACCAAGAGAGAAAACTGAGAGAGATGTGGGAAAGAGATGAGCAAGGCGGAGAGAAATCTATTACTAAATGAGCTTGAACGGAAGAGGCCAGGGAGTGGATCTCGGGACCTCGACCTTGTCTTTAATCCTCTGAATCATCTTCTTCCTCTTTGGCCTCGCGTTGCCGTAAGAACCTCTGAATCTCTTTCCTCTCTTTGTCTTCTTGTCCCCTCTTCCACAGACAATCGGCATAGATGATGACGATGGTGATGGCATAGACATGGCCATCCAGTTGGTCGACATCATTCTTCTTGCTATTGCGCTGCAC